>BPLR01009980.1:0-70607 GCA_021605095.1 Caerostris extrusa
TAACGTTATATACATAATGTAGTTAATGGCAAAACTTTATGAAGTATATGTACTTGTGAATGTGCATATGTGCATTTACACAAGTAAATGGCAATTTCTAGTTTTAATTTAAAGAATAAAGCTAAATTAATGTATTAACCTTAATGTTAATTACTTCAGAAAAATTTGAATTGCTATAATTTTGCAAATGTTTTTTATATTATTGTAAAAATAGCGTCATATCATATACTAAAAAGTGCATCTTTATGAAATTTTTATATGAAAAAATAACTTTTAATTGATATTTAGTCTACTCAAATATTTGCTAAATCTACTATTAAAATAGAAATTTGGAATTTTTTAATATTTTGATAAATTTTTATAATACAACTTAAAAAAATGAGCCTATGGCATAATTACTTTACATAGATTTTTTATATCTGTTGTAAAAATATTAATTTCATTACCAAAAATCCGCTAATCTGAGATAGTGTAAAACAAAAATATTACTATAATGTTTATTATTTATTATAATGGACATTTTTGGTTTGTCACCGCAATTCTCTAAAAATCTCTCTAATTAAAATGTTCTATAAATAGGTTTATGCTCATCATCATTGAATAAAAAAATTTAATTTTTGTTATATGCCTGAATAAGTTACATAGGAATATTTCATGTATTTATTTAGTATATGATATTACTGCACAATAAATACAAAGGTAAAAAAACAAAGAAAAATAGTATAATTAAAAAAAAATAATAATAATAATAATAATATAAAAATAATATTAGTATTTAAATTAAAGTCAAAAATTATTAAATCTTCATTATATATTTTTAAATTTAATTTTAAATAGAAATTAAAATAAAACATGATCTTATTTAATATTTTATCTGAAAGCGTCAGTAATATATTTTACTTTATTTTTTTACTCTACTTATTAGTCTAGTTTTTAAAATAAAAAAATTGTTGCATTTGTAAGTAGAGTATTGTTGTAAATAAAAGTATGTTGTTTATAAAATATTTATTATATTTGATAGATGTGATAGATACTGCTTTTAAAAATAAAATATTACGAAATAAAATCTTATCACTTGTTATAATAATGAATGAACAGTGCATCCATTAAATCTCTCTACAATTTTTAAAAATTTATTACATAAGCTTAAATGAAAAGACATAAATTAAATTATTCAAAATGAGACGTATATTTTTGATTCTTAAGCCTCATTTAATTTAAATTTAATTCCATTTATTACATCTCTATATGGGCACCATTATTTGAATGAGGTATATCCATATTATGCTTGCCGTGATCTCTGCAGCATATTCCAGGATAATGGTGGCAAACTCATCTCCCCCATTGGTGATCCTATGTTTTAGATTAGCCATATCCCGTATCTTTATTAGATGCACGATACCTTTAATATAGTCCTGGATTATACCTGGTACTAGGCACCATTCACCTGGACTCCTTTCTTGAAAAATTATATTATAGATATATTAAAGTTACTAATTGATTAACTAACAAATACTGATTAACTAAGATTAACTTATTAAACTAACAAATACTGATTAACTAAGATTAAACTAACAAATACTGATTATAAACTGATTAACAAAAGATTAACTTATTAACTAACAAATAAGATTAGTTTTGATTAACTTCAAAAGCTAACTTATTAACTAACAAATACTGATTAACTAAGATTAACTTATTAACAAATACTGATTAACTAAGATTAACTTATTAACTAACAAATACTGATTAACTAAGATTAACTTATTAAGCAACAAATTCTGATTAACTAAGATTAACTGATTAACTAAGATTAGCTTATTAACTAACAAATACTGATTAACTAAGATTAACTGATTAAAATAAGATAAACTTATTTATTAACTAACGCTAAGATTATTAATTGCAACAAATACTGATTAACTAAAGATTAAAGTTTATTAACTAACGAATACTGATTAACTAAGATTAACTGATTAAATAAGATAAACTTATTAACTAACAACTGATTAACTAAGATTAACTTATTAATTAACAAATACGATTAACCAAGATTAACTGATTAACTAAGATTAGTTTATTAACTAACAAATACTGATTAACTAAGATTAACTTATCAACTAACAAATATTATTAACTAAGATTAACTTATTACCTAACAAATACTGATTAACTAAGATTAACTTCTGATTAACTAAGATTAGCTTACTAACTAACAAATACTGATTAACTAAGATTAACTTATTAACTAACAAATATTGATTAACTAAGATTAACTTATTAACTAACAAATACTGATTAACTAAGATTAATATTAACAAATACTGATTAACTAAGATTAACTAATTAACTAACAATAACTGCTGATTAACAAACTGATAAACTAACAATAACTACTACTGATTAACTAACTAATGAACTTTAACTAACAATAACTACTGCTGATTAACTTATTAACTACGAATGTTAATATTAATAGTGGTATAGGATATGACTAATATAAAGTAGAGGGTCACTGATGGCTTTTCCACCATTAATGCGAATATGCTACAGAGATTATAACAAGCATAATTTTGACATGATTCTTGCAACTAATAGTGCCCATATAGAAATATATTAAACTAAATTAAATTAAATTTAAACGAGGCAAAAAGTTTTAAATATATAAGTCTCATTTTGTAATAATTTTCATTTATCTATCATTTAAGTTGTTTTTTGTAATTACTATTTTGAAATTGTAAAGATACTTTATGTAGACTTACCCTCTACATTAATGTTGTAAAGTAATAAGATGTCTTTCTTCAGACATCTCGGTGTAATGCATCTCAAAAATAAACGCATTTTAATCCTTTTATAAACTCAGAAATTTATCTCTAGTGCTGCCTGAAGAGATGCTTGACATCCCTTCTAATCATAATACGAATCTTGATACAACAAACTGTCCATCTGTTTTATAAATGTCACACTTTCTTAGTGATTTATCACTCTCGTAATTTTTTCCAGAATGTCATTGAAGTCGGCGTAGCACTTATTCATCGAGAAAAAGCACCAAGAGAAGATAAAAAAGTGCAATAAAAAAAAACTACATCTCATCATACGCAGGCTGTTTTTGCAGATGAATTTTCAAAAGAAAATTGCGTTTTTATATGTCTATAAAGATCACTGTTTTTAAGATAAATGTAAATTTTATTTAAAAAAATAATAGTTAAGTTAAAAAAATAATAGTTAGTATACATTTGAGTATAGAAATAAATAAAGTTCATAAATGAGTGATATTTCAGTCTAAACGGTTTTGAATTTTACCGTGTTTTTCTTTAGCTGTCGCTATTGATGCAACTTACCAATATCTAATTTTCCGTGTTTTAATTTAATAGTTATTGTTGAAGCTGGGAATATTCGTATATATTAAACTATCGTTTATGTAAGCCGCGTTCACACCAAGGCGTTAAGTGACGATACGAAAATATCAACGAATCACAAGACTCAGGTAAGCATGCTGAAGCTTGTGATTGGTCGACATTTCACTGTTCAAAGCTCAACGCCTTGTTATGAATGTCTATTATGTAAGATGATAAAGATTTGAGTTCTTTGCAAGTATGTTTTTTTTAAATTAAAAAAACATACTTGCAAAGAAGCTTTTTTTTTTTTTCGCAAAATTTAGTCTCGATGGTGATTAAAATATATTGTAAAAACATATTGCATTGCCAATTGCACTGGGCAATGGGGGTTTTCTGGGTTTTCCCATTAACGTGCAAAAGTAGGCCGTTCACTTATATGTCTATCAATCTATAAAGATAATCAATATATCGAGCCTCTAACTTGAAAACAAGTAGCAATCATATCAATAGCTGAACTCGTGGATGAATATAAATGTGCGCAATCACAGTGCAGGAGGAAACAGGTTTAAATCTACTGGTAATATCCATTGCAGCCACTGCTTTTGCAAAGAGAGGAAAATCGATGGTGATTTAGATATACATGCTACAAGTTTTAAGTGTTCCGTATAGACAATTAAACTGCCTGATGAGAGTTTTACCAGGTTTTTTTTTTCCTCTGCGACACAAAATTGAGGAACATAAATTCCTAAAACCTCTTGGATAGCAATGTCCTTCCTCTTCTCTGTAGGTCAACTGTTTAGGATTAATAAAGAAAATTTGCAAATAAAAAAAAAAAAAAATTAAATGAGGATTTTATAAAATTATTTTTGTTGAGCTAGCATGTAAAATTTAAAACTTCTTAAATATTTCAAGATTTTTATCACTATTTTCCAGAAACAGAAGACTGTATTTTTTAATGAAAAAAAAAGAAACTTTCGGTCGAGTGCTCTACTTATGCAAAGTGCACAAAAACTGAACCGTAGCAGATGCCTTTTTATGATGGCACCTTAATAGGGGGAATCAAGGAAGCTACTGCGGAATCTTTTGTCATGAGAAACTCTGTTTCGAAGACTTGGGTAATCCCTATCCTATCTTGGGGTGGTCATTACGGGTAAGTGCAGTCTGCACTTCCCCATAACATGGGCAGTAATGAGACCGCTACACATGCAATGCGATTTGAAGTTCTGGGAGAAAAACATACCTTTTCAATGATTACTAGGGCGATAAATCTAAAGTTCTTTGTTATTTTATAAGTTTGTGTCATGTTTAATTCACGAGAATTATGATTAAATAAACATTTCAACTAATTTATTTTGCGTTCAAAATAATTGGGTTCATCAAATTAATTTTAGTTTTCTATTTCTATTCCTATTGAAGAATAGATATTTTTATAGGCAACAATAATCATTGATATTGTTGGACATTTTTTATTATTATTTCATTATTGGAATTATTTTTATAATTACTATTATTGAAATTATTTATATTTTTATTCTTATTGAAACAATTATTATCGTTTCTATCATTAATATTATTAGTATTATGAGAATAATTAAACAAACATTTCAATGGAATTATTTTGCATGAAAAATAATTGAATTCATCAAATTAATTTTATTTTTCTATTTCTATTTCTATTGAAGAATAGATATTATTACTGACAACAATAATCATTAATATTATTAAAAAAAGTAATTATTATTATTATATCATTATTGAAATTATTTATGTTTTTATGATTATTGAAACAATTATTATTATTATGAATGCAAAATAATTGAATTCCACAAATTTATTTTAGATTTATATTTACTTTTCTATTGAAGAATAGATATTATTTTAGTCAGACATAATTATTAATAATGTTGGTAAAAAAATTATTATTATTATATAATTATTGGAACATTTATTTTTATAATTACTATTATTAAAATTATTTATGTATTGTTAATGAAACAATTATTATTATTATAAATAGAAGATTTATTGATAATATTATTAAACTAATTGTAATTTCAACTACAATTAATCTTATTTTTATACCAAGAAGAATGTATAAAACTATAAAAATAAACAAAATTAAACAAATAAGAGTATTATAGTATAGAAAATATGAATAAAAAATTTTATATATGGCGATAAATTTTTTATTTAAAATATATTTTATTTTATTAGATGTTGAATATTATAAAATTTGTAAAAATATTCATAAAAGTTCATTCCTATTTCCTTTTTTGAGAGTACTTATCATTAAAGTTTTTCTAAAAAGCATTTTATTTATTTTATTGCATAAAATATTACATTTAAATTGAATCTCTTAATAACGAATTTTTTAGCAAATATTTATTAGAGATTAATTTTATAGAAAAGGAATCGTCTATCTTCGTTAATTTTTAATTTAAACTGAAATATAAATATCATTTGAAGTTTTAACGATTTTTTAGGATTTGAAAGCATACATTTTAGATTTTTAAAATATCAATATATTTTTAATTTTGTTTTCAAAAATTGTTTTTATAAATAAATTAAGAAAATTTAATTAAAGCTATTCAAATGAACTGAACTTATTAGTTTTCGAAATAATTAATTTTTCTCGCAATTAATGAGAAATACAACATATTGTTTTCATAATAAAAATAAGTCAGGCAAAACTCACTAAAGTTTCGTTTAAAATATCCTGAAGATTTTCAGTTCAAATAATTTTTTGCTATCTATTTTCTGGGAAGAAGAATACTATTCTTCGAAAACTAATCTAAAATTTAATCAGACGTATTTTCTTGGCTGCATCTTTTTTTTTTCAATGAATCTAATAAGAATTACGATTCCCTTTCTCCAAATGACAAATTTCTATAAATATAACTATTCGTTTCCTTTTTAATTTAGATAGTTCTAACTGCCTTTCATTCTTTAATATTTTGCTTCATAAATCATTTTCTCTTCAATAATAAAAAAAAATTGAAACTCATAGGAATGTTAATTATCACTTTCAATCTTCGATATATGTTTAATTTTTTTAATCATATTGTGCTTATGATTGTATACGAAAATATTTTATAATGAATAAATGATTAATTGGATTTGTAACAATATGAGAGAAAAACATATTCCGTTTGTAGTTTTTCATTAACCACGATTCTAAAGCTATAATTCACAATTTTAAATCAATTTGATGAACTTCTGTTTCACTTCATAAAAATAAAAGTTTTATTTCTGTCTTAATTTGCCAATCAACCTTTCATTGATATGCTAAATTAAAAAATTATATCAATTTCAATTTTAAAATTCAATGGTTCAAAAAGTAGAACAAATTGAGTGAATCCGATAATGTTGTAGCTGAATACATAATCCTTTAATTTTCAGTATGATGTAAATCTGAACGATATATTTTATTTAATCCTACAGGGTGGCACTACCCTTTTATTATCTTTTACACAATAAAAGCAAAATAGTTTTAAATACAAAAGTTGAAAACCTTTAAATGCATAAAAAACAGTTAAATTTGTTTTGACTTTTACTTGAAATCATACGACACTTGAAAAATACATATAGTGAATTTACAGAGTTACATTAGGTTACAACTTATTTCACCATGTTTGCTAGCACAATTTGGGACGCACAACGCCAGGATGTCAAATATGATTTCAAATCCCCGTGAATCTTCTTAGTGCAACGGAAAGACATCGCTAGAACTATTTATAAGTGCAACAGATTTAATTTCATGGAAGGTGAATAAGTAACAGTACACCTCATTTTGCCATTTTCTGATACGAATGCAAATAAATAAATAATATTCAAATTAAAAAACAAGTAATATAAAAAAAAAAATTAAAGTCAATTCCTTCTTTTTTTCTCTCACTGTATTGCAGGAAGTCCTTTATAAATCATTTTCATTCATTTTTTTTTAAGTTTATCTGGCACCATCTATTGGTAGATACATGCAACTTAAATCTAAAAGAAAACTAAAATTAATTAATTAAATTTAATGAATGAATTAATATTTGAAAAAAAAACTGTATTAACATCCAGTGTCATCCACTACAAGTTCAAAAAAATTTGTATTTGAACTTGAGTGGAGGAATAAAAGTGTTTTATGAACGATTGAAAATTTGAACAAGATATATATAGGGAGGGTGTGAGCTAATAGAAGGAATTTAATAAATATTTAAATGTAGGCTTTTACAGAATTATTTTGTTGAGCAAGCATGTAAAATTTAAAACTTCGTAAATATTTCAAGATTTTTATCACTATTTTCTAAAAACAAAAGACTAAAATTTTTTAATGGAAAAAACAACTTTTATTCGAGTGCTCTACTTATGCAAAGTGCACAAAAAAACTGAATAGTAGCAGATGCCTTTTATGATGGTACCTTAATAGGGGAATCAAGGAAGCCACTGCGGAATCTTTGTCACGAGAAACTCAGCTTCGAAGACTTAGGTAATCTCATCCTATTTTGGGGTGGTCATTACGGGTAAGTGCAGTCTGCACTTCCCCATAACATGGGCAGTAATGAGACCGCTACCCATGCAATACGGTTTGAAGTTCTGGGAGAAAAACATACCTTTTCAATGATTACTAGGGCGATAAGCGTAAAGGTCTTTGTTATCTTATAAGCTTGCTTTTTTATGTGTAATTCATAAGAATTATGATAATGAGAAGAAGAATGAGAAGAAATATAATAATGATGAGAATAATTCAATTGAAATGTTTATTAAACATTTCAATCGAATTATTTTGTATTCAAAGTAATTGAGTTTATCAAATTCATTTTAGTTTCTTATTTCAATTGAAGAATAGATATTATTATAGGCAACAATAATCATTAATATTGTTGGAAAAATTATTATTATTATATCATTATTGGAACAATTATTTTTATAATTAAAATCATTAAAATTATTTATATTTTTATTATTGAAACAATTATTGTTGTTATTATTGTAAATAAAACATTTATTGAGATTATTATTAAACTAATTATAATTTCAACTATAATTCAATTATTTTTTATACCAAGAAGAAGGCATAAAAACAAGGCAAGCAAAACAAGGGTAATTTTATTATAGAAAATAAATGTGAATAAAAATTATATATTTCTTATTTAAAATATATATTTTATTTTTATCAGATGCTGAAGATTATAAAATTTGTAAAAATGTTAATGCAAGTCTTTCTAAAAGCATTTTATTAATTTTTTGCATAAAATATTGAATTTAAAATGAATTTCTTAGTAACGAACTTTTAGCATATATATTATTAAAAATAAATTTGATAGCAGTCTATCTTTATTTTTTTAATTTTAATTGAAATGCAACTAACATTTGTTGTTTTAGCGACTACAATTTTTTTTAGGATTTGAAAGCATACATTTTTAATTTTAGAATATCAATGTATTTTTAATTTTGTTATTATATATTGTTTTTGTAAATAAATTAAGAAAATTTAATTAAAGCTATTCAAATGAGCTGAACTTATTAGTTTTCGAAATAATTAATTTTCTCGCAATTAATGAGAAATACAACATATTGTTTTCATAATAAAAAAATAAGTCAGACAAAATTCACCGAAATTTACGTTTAAAAATCATGAAGATTGTCAGTTCAAATAATTTTTGCTATCTATTTTCTGGAAGAAGGATACTATTCTTCGAAAACTAATCTAAAATTTAATCAGACGTAGTATTCTCTTGGCTGTATATTTTTCAATGAATCTAATAAGAATTACGATTCCTTTCGTCGAAATAACAAATTTCTATAAATATAACTTTTCGTTTTCTTTTAATTTAGTTAATTTTCTTGACTGCCTTTCATCCTTAATATTTTGCTTCATAAATCATTTTTCTCTTCAATAATAAAAAAATTGAAACTCAAAGAATTCTAATTATCACTTTGAATTTTCGATATACGTTTAATTTTTTATTATATTGTTCTTTTGATTGTATACTAAAATATTTTATAATAAATAAATGATTAATTGGATTTGTAACAATATAAGCGAAAAAATATATATATACATTCTTTTTTTTAGTTTTTTTTTTTTTTATTAGTCACGATTCTAAAGCTGTAATTCACAATTTTAACTCATTTTGATGAAACTTTGTTTCACTTCATAAAAATAAAAGTTTTATTTCTGTCTTAATTTAGCAAACCTTTCATTGATATGATAAATTTAAAAAATTACATCAATTTCGATTTAAAATTCAGTGGTTCAAAAAGTAGAACAAATTGAGTGAATCGGATAATGCTGTGGCTGAATGGATACTCATTTATTTTTCAATATGAGGTAAATCTGAACAATTTATTTTATTTAATCCTACAGGGAGGCAATACCCTTTTATTCTCTTTTACACACTAAAAGCAAAATAACTTTAAATACAAAAAGTTGAAAACCTTTAAATGCATAAAAAACAATTAAATTTGTTGCAGTCACTTTTACTCACACATAATACGACACTTGAAAAATACATATAGTAAATTCAGAGCTACCTAAGGTTTACAACTTACTTCACCATGTTTTCCAGCACAATTTGGGACGTACAGGGGCAGGATGTCAAATATGATTTCAAATCCCCGTGAATCTTCTTGGGTGCAACGGAAAGACATCGCTAGAACTATATAAGTGCAGCAGATTTCATTTCATAGAAGGTGAATAAGTAACAGTACACCTCATTTTGCCATTTTCTGATACGAATGCAAATAAATAAATAATATTTAATTAAAAAACAAGTAATATAAAAAAAAAAAAAACAATTAAAGTCAATTCCTTCCTTTTTTTTTTCACTATATTGCAGGAAGTCCTTTATAAATAATTTCCATTCATTTTTTTAAGTTTATCTGGCGCCATCTATTGGTAGATACATGCAACTTAAATCTAAAAAGAAAACTGAAATTAATTAATTAAATTCAATGAATTAATTAATATTTGAAGAAACTGTATTAACATCAATTGTCATCCACTACAAGTTCAAAATAAAAAAAAATTTGAACTTGAGTGGAGGAATAAAAGTGTTTTATGAACGATTGAAAATGTGAACAAGATATATATAGGGAGAGTGTGAGCTAATTGAAGGAATTTATTAAATATTTAAATGTAGGCTTTTACAAAAATTATTTTTTGTTGAGCAAGCATGTAAAATTTAAAACTTTGTAAATATTTCAAGATTTTTATCACTATTTGCTAGAAACAGAAGACTAAAATTTTTTTAATGGAAAAAACAACTTTTATTCGAGTGCTCTACTTATGCAAAGTGCACAAAAAAAACTGAATAGTAGCAGATGCCTTTTTATGATGGCACCTTTAATAGGGAATCAAGGAAGCCACTGCGGAATCTTTTGTCACGAGAAACTCTGTTTCGAAGACTTGGGTAATCCCATCCTATCTTGGGGTGGTCATTACGGGTAAGTGCAGTCTGCACTTTCCCATAACATGGGCAGTAATGAGACCGCTACCCATGCAATACGGTTTGAAGTTCTGGGAGAAAAACATACCTTTTCAATGATTACTAGGGCGATAAGCGTAAAGGTCTTTGTTATCTTATAAGCTTGCTTTTTATGTGTAATTCATGATAATTATGGTAATGAGTATAATGAGAAGAAGAAATATGATAATGATGAGAATAATTCAGTTGAAATGTTTACTTAAACATTTCAACATTTATTTAAACATTTCAATTGAGTTATTTTGTATTCAAAGTAATTGAGTTTTATCAAATTCATTTTAGTTTCTTATTTCAATTGAAGAATAGATATTATTATAGGCAACAATAATTATTAATATTGTTGGAAAAGTTATTATTATTATATCATTATTGGAACAATTATTTTTATAATTAAAATCATTAAAATTATTTATATATTATTATTGAAACAATTATTGTTGTTGTTATTGTAAATAGAATTATTGAGATTATTATTAAACTAATTATAATTTCAACTATAATTCAATTATTTTTTATACCAAGAAGAAGGCATAAAAAACAAGGAAGCAAACAAGGGCCAATTTTATTATAGAAAATAAATAAGAAAATGTGAATAAAAATTATATAATTTTTATTTAAAATTTATTTTTATTTTATCAGATGCTGAAGATTATAAAATTTGTAAAAATGTTAATGCAAGTCTTTCTAAAAAGCATTTTATTAATTTTTTGCATAAAATATTGAATTTAAATTGAATTTCTTAGTAACGAACTTTTTTTAGCATATATATATTATTAAAGATTAATTTGATAGCAGTCTATCTTTATTTTTAATTTTAACTGAAATGCAACTAACATTTGTTGTTTTAGCGACTTTTTTTTTTTTTAGGATTTAAATGCATACATTTTTAATTTTTTAGAATATCAATGTATTTTTAATTTTGTTATTATATATTGTTTTTGTAAATAAATTAAGAAAATTTAATTAAAGTTATTCAAATGAGCTGAACTTATTAGTTTTCGAAATAATTAATTTTCTCGCAATTAATGTGAAATACAACATATTGTTTTCATAATAAAAAAATAAGTCAGACAAAATTCACCGAAATTTACGTTTAAAATATCCTGAAGATTGTCAGTTCAAATAATTTTTTTGCTATCTATTTTTCTTGGAAGAAGAATACTATTCTTCGAAAACTAATCTAAAATTTAATCAGACGTAGTTTTCTCTTGGCTGTATCTTTTTTTCCAATGAATCTTAATAAGAATTACGATTCCTTTCTCCAAATGACAAATTTCTATAAATATAACTTTTCGTTTCCTTTTTAATTTAGATAGTTCTAACTGCCTTTCATTCTTAATATTTTGCTTCATAAATCATTTTCTCTTCAATAATAAAAAAAATGGAAACTCATAGGAATGCTAATTATCACTATCAATTTTCGTTATACTTTAAATTTTATTTATCATATTTTGCTTAGGATTGTATACAAAAATATTTATTAAAAAATAAATGATTAATTGGATTTGTAACAGTATGAGAGAAAAAACATATTCCTTTTTTAATTTTTCATTAACCACGATTCTAAAGCTATAATTCACAATTTTAAATCAATTTGATGAACTTCTGTTTCCCTTCATAAAAATAAAAGTTTTATTTCTGTCTTAATTTACCAATCAACCTTTCATTGATATGCTAAACTAAAAAATTACATCAATTTCAATTTAAAATTCAGTGGTTCAAAAATAAAACAAATTTAGTGAATCGGATAATGCTATGGCTGAATGGATACTCATTTAATTTTTTCAGTATGAGGTAAATCTGAACGATTTATTTTATTTAAACCCTACAGGAAGGCAATACCATTTTATGCTCCTTTTACAAAATTAAAGCAAAATAGATTTAAATACAAAAAGTAGAAAACCTTTAAATGCATTATGAAAAACATACCTTTTCTATGATTACTAGGCGATAAGTGTAAAGGTCTTTGTATCTTATAAATTTGCGTCCTATATTTAATTCATGAGAATTATGATTAAATAAACATTTTAATTGAATTATTTTGCATTCAAAGTAATTGAATTCATTAAATTAATTGTTTTATATTACTATTTCTATTGAAGAATAGATATATTTTTAGTAACAATAATCATTAATATTGTTGGACATTTTTTATTATTATATCATTATTGGAATTATTTTTTATAATTACTATTATTGAAATTATTCTTATAATTACTATTATTGAAATTATTCTTATAATTTCTATTAGTGAAATTATTTATATTTTTAATATTATCGAAACAATTATTTTTATTATTATTATTATTAGGATTGTTATTATTATTTCTATCATTAATATTATTAGTATTATGAGAATATTTAAATAAAGACTGCAATTGAATTATATTACATGCAAAATAACTGGGTTCATCAAATTAATTTTAGTTTTTATTTCCATTTCTATTGAATAATAGATATTACTACAGGCAACAATAATAATTAATATTGTTGGAAATTTTTTTTATTATTATATCATTATTGGAATTATTTTTATAATTAATATTATTGAAATTATTTATATTTTTACTATTATTGAAAAATTATTATTATTATTAGAACTATTATTAATATTATTCCTATCATTAATAATATTATTATGAGAATACTTAAATAAACATTTCAATTGATTTATTTTTGTTTGCAAACATAAATGTATTCCTGAAATTAATTTTTTATATTTATATTTATTTTTCTATTGCTGAATAGATATTACCATAAGCAGCAATAATCATTAATAATGTTAGAAAAGTTGTTAACATTATATCATTATTGTAAAAATTATCTTTATAATTATTATTATTAAAATTATTTATATATTATTATAGAAACAATTATTATTGTTATTATTGTAAATTGGAGATTTATTGAACTAATTATATGCTAACTTAACATATAACTAATTAACTATATTATTAAACTAATTATAATTTCAACTACAATTAATCTTTATACTAAGAAGATGGTATAAAACTATGCAAAGAAACCAGATTAAACAAATAAGGGTAAATTTATTATAGAAAATAATTAAGAAAATATAGATATAAGTTATATTTTTTTTATTTAAAATATATTTTATTTCATTAGATGTTGAAGATTATAAAATTTGTAAAAAAATGTTCATAAAAATTAATTCTTATTTCGTTTTAAAGAGTAATTAACCTTAAAAAGTTTTTCTAAAAACATTTTTTAATTTTTATTTCATAGAATATTGAATTTAAATTGAATCTCTTAGTAACGAACTTTTTAGCAAATATTTATGAGAGATTAATTTGATAGCAAAGGAATTGTCTATCTTCATTAATTTTAATTTAAGATGGAATATAAATATCATTCACTGTTTCAACAATTTTTTTTTAAAATTTTAAAGCATACATTTAGTTTTTAAAATATCAATATATTTTTAATTTTGTTTTGGTATATTGTTTTTTTGTAAATAAATTAAGAAAATTTAATTAAAATTATTCAAATGAACTAAACTTATTAGTTTTCGAAATAATTAATTTTTCTCGCAATTAATGAGAAATACAATATATTGTTTTCATAATAAAAATAAGTCAGATGAAATTCACTGAAATTTTCGTTTAAAAATCATGAAGATTGTCAGTTCAAATAATTTTTTTGCTATCTATTTTCTTGGAAGAAGGAAAAGATTCTTAGAAAACTAATCTAAAATTTAATCAGACACAGTATTCTCTTGGCTGTATCTTTTTTTTTCAATGAATCCTCATAAGAATTATGATTCCTTTCGTCGAAATGACAAATTTCTATAAATATAACTTATCGTTTTCTTTTAATTTAGATAATTTTCTAGACTGCCTTTCATTCTTAATATTTCGTTTCAAAAATCCTTTTTCTCTTCAATAATAATAAAAATTGAAACTCAGAGGAATGCTAATTATCACTTTCAATTTTCGATATAAGTTTTAATTATTTTTATCATATTGCACTTATGCTTGTATAAAAAATTATTTATTAAAAATTAAACGGTTAATTGGATTTGTAACAATATATGATAAAAAACATATTCCGTTTTTAGTTATTTATTAGTCACTGTTCTAAAGCTATAACTAATAATTTTAGATCAATTTGATGATCACAAAATAATATCATTTGATGATCATAAAATAAGATCAAGTTATTGATCATAAAATAAGATCAATTTGATGATCATAAATAGCCATGCTCATAAAAATAAAAGTTTATTTTGTCTTGATTTGCATATCATCGTTTCATTGTTATCTGAAATTTAAAAAAAGTACATTAATCTATATTTAAAATTCAGTTTTCCAATTTTTTTAAATTCAAAAATTAGAACAACTTGAGTGAATCCAATAATGCTATGGCTGAATGGTTACTCGTTTCATTTTCCTGTCTGGGATAAATCTAAACGAGTTATTTTCTCTAATCCTACAGGAGGCAATACTCCTTTCTTATCTTTTAATACAATAAAAAGAAAATAGCTTTAGACACAGAAATTGAAAAACCTTTATATGTATAAAAAGAAAAGAATAGAATTTGTTTCAAAAGACAATCTTTTACCTGGAATCATACTACAGTGGAAAATATTTATGTAGTAATTTTAGAGTTACTTAAGGTATGTGCAAATGTGAAAATCTACTTCAGTAGAATAACGTTTTTCCTGCACAATTTTGGGACGTGCAATGCCAGACTGTCAACTAGGGATATCATATACCCATCTCCTTGAATCTTCTAAATTCAACGGAAGGACTAGAATAATTACTAGAATAATATATATGCAATAGATTTAGCTTCACAGGAGGTGAAAAAGAAAGGCCTGTTACAGTGCATCCTCATTTTTTCCAGCACAATTGAGGATGAGCACTCCAAGAAGGCGTCCTATAAAGGTGAGGTTCAAGGTGAGATTCGCATACATGTAGAATTGCTGTGTGTTATCTGAGCTTCTGCACCTACTTTCTCTCATCCCTTAGTCTAAAGCAAGGTATACCTCATTTGCCATACTCTAATTTTGCCATGCGCAGTTGAGAGCAAATAATCTAATGAAATCATCAACTATTTTGCACTCTTTTCTAGGTCAACGGAAAACGTCACTTGATTGTAGCATATTTAGCTTTATTTCTAGATGTAACTACTAATTTATTTGACATAATTTTAGCAATAGCCCCAGGATAGCGTATAGTGTTTCACATGCTCTTTATGTTGTCTTTCCCCCCTTGGAAAACTTTCGCTATTGATTTAACATATCTTTTATATGTTTTCGAGGAATAGTCATCACAGGTACAATTTTGAACTGAGCACTCTTAGTTCCGAATCAAGCTATCCAACATACAGCTATAATTTGTAGCATTGTAACTAGGGAGCTATTCAACAAGACTGGTGAAAGCATATGGGCGACAAAAACCTTTTGAAAGGAAATAAAATAAAAATAATTAATTTTAGACTCAAACAACTAGATTTATTAATATTATATCTAAATACTTTTAACATTATCAGTGAGAGCATAACACATTACACTTATTTTTCTGATGCTTGATGGTTGATTACATCAGATATTTGATAAATAATTTTTATTTACTTACATTTATATATCGTTAAAGTGAAATTTAAGTTTGAAGCAAACTGTTAATTTGACATCACGACAATTGGGAGGTTTCAACATGGGAGGGGCTGAAGAAATTTTTGGGATCCAATTAGATCTTCTTGTGATCCAATGTGCCTTTTTTTGGGAATTGATGTTTTATAACAAACAATGATGCGACTCCAACTTCACCATAGAGAATTCTTAAAAGAGTATAAAATGAATGACTTTATATAAATGCTGATATAAACCGAACTGCTATATTTAATGTTTAAACTAATTTTACTTCTATGTAATTTTTATTAAAATGCAAATTAAAAAATTATTAAAATTTTTTATGCATTATTCTTTTAAATCGACTTATTTAATGCTATAGCGATAAAGATACATGATTTCACAACGTCCATTTATTTGCCTATGTTTGAAAGAAATTAATGCAATTTTTAATGATTAGCTAAGTTAGATAGAGTATTCTATTGCTTGAAAACAAAAATTTAATTTTCAAATTAAGTTATTTCTATACATTTTAATAAATTTTTAGAATTAGATAATGAATATAGAAAAAAAAAATACTTTCCTTTTATTCGATTTCTATTAATTATTTTTGAAAATCTCTTATTGTCATCTATTCCTTTAAATGCAATTAAATTAAAACTTTAAATATTAATAGTCTAAATAACTAATTGTTTTGAAGTTATTTATCAGGAAGAAAACACATTTTAAAAAGTCAATATTTCGTCTCATGAATTTGTGAAATTTATTAATATTTTAAGTACTTAAGGTAACCATAATCCTTGTAAGAATTTTATCGAAAAATTTTAGTAAAAGTAAATAATTATCAGTTAGAATTTCCTATATATTTTAAATTTTTTAATCTTAAAATACATAAACAAAATTAAAAGTTGTTGCCATAAATTATCAAAGCACTAAAGTAATTAATTTTTAATTTAAAGAATTAACAATATAAAATTAAAGTATTTTGATTCAATAGTTTTTTTAAATACAATACTAATAAAAAAATATAAATAGTTTATTTTTAAATAATGCTATTTTTTAAATAATTAATAAACATTAAAGAAAATATAGCTAATAATTGTGATTTAGAAGTTTTGATGAATACATAGTAAAAAAAATTATAAAGAAAATTCGGAACATAAATAAATGGAAAAAAAAATTATTCATATCTAAGAATTCTCAGCTAATAAAGTAAAATGCTTTATTATCCTAAAGAAATGTGGACCAAAATAAATCTATATACTTTTTGAAGGATGTTTACTTAAATGTGCCTTATGCCATTAAGTTGCTTTATAAACAAGCACTATACACATAAATCGTTACTTCCTGACTCGTCTATTTACTTTCCAGGCGAGAATTCAAGCCATAACAATTGCTTTATCCTAATTATAACAGCCAAAGTGTAAAAATAAGAACTTTAAGTAGAAATTGGTCATTAATTCTAACAACTGTGCTAAATTTCACCACATTATTAGGTTAAAGGCTGCTAATTGTTGTAGAACAACATTTGATTGCTCGCCGAATACAATCTTCTAATTAGTCTTCAGTGGAATTTGTTGGCAGCTCTTAGAAGAATAAGAAATAACGATATGTTAATTTGCTTCATTATATTTTCTAAAATCTGTTAAATCTGTTATATTTTCCACTCTTCAATTCTGAATAAAAATACAAAATTTATGAAGCATTTTATAAAAAATAAACTATTATTAAATAATAATTGTTTTATTTTTCAGAGAAAACTAAAAAGTCGCCAAAACATTTTGGCTGACGATAAAAAAAAAGGTCGCCAACCTACAATTTATCTTTTTTTTTTTTTTTTTATCAATTATTTGTAGGTTGGCGAATTTTTTTGTTATTACAATCAAAATGTTTTAGCGACTTAAGTTTTCTTTTTAAAAATGAAAAATATTGGCAATCGAAAATGTATCTGCACTGCGAAAGAAACTAAAAGTTATAAAATAGGTTCAATTTAAGAAAAAAAATTGCAGTTAAATAAAAAAATAAATAAATTTGGAAGATAAAATTTACTTCTTCAAATAAGGAAAAAAAAAAAAGTCGAAAACTAATCAAAAGAAAATCGACATTAAAATATTTTTAAAAAGTAAAGAGTTGCTTTACAAAGTATCTATTAAAAAATTATTCAAATATAGTAATAATTTTCTTGGTCCTCCTAAAAATATTTGAATTTTCGTTTTTTGTCAATGAAATAAATTTTTTAAAAACTAAATTAATGTACATGCATTCTTAGAAATATATTTAAAACAATTTATTAGTACAATTATGTTTTAATTTTTTTTTTGAATCGGTTAAAAATAATCGATAATGCACCAAATTTATTAAATTCTTTATTTTTCACTCTTTTATACGGAATAAAAGTACAAAATTTATGAAGAACTTTTAAAAATAATAAAACTGCTATTATGTATATTATATATACAGGAATTGACATCCCAATTATTATGGAATGATGTTATAATTATTTATATATTCTTATTCCTGTTTATGAATCGTTTTTTTCTTGACTATTTTTTTCGATAAATCTTACTAGAGGTAAACATATTTACAATATTTATGAAGCCAGACAACACTTAATCCTAACGTCTAGTCTAAAATATATTACGTAATTGATCACAAATACTTACATGAACTAGAAACTCCAACATGTCTGGTAGTGCTCTTGTTAACAACCAAATAATTTTTGCTACAGACACAAATAATAATAATTTTAATAATTTTTTTAATTCACCAAAAGTATTGACTCCTTCAGTAATTGTTAGTATCGTTGAAATTATTTTTAAATGATTCAAGCACTTATCTAATGCTTATCTTTGCTAATACTTATATTTTGTGATTATTTAATTCCTTCTATTAGCTCATACTCTCCCTATATATATATCTTGTTCAAATTTTCAATCGTTCATGAAATACTTCTTATTCTCCCATTCAAGTTCAAATACATTTTTGAACTTGTAGGGGAGTGACACTGGATGTTAATACAGTTTCTTCATTCATTAATTCATTCATTAAATTTAATTAATTAATTTTAGTTTTTAGATTTAAGTTGCATGTATCTACCAATAGAGGGCGCCAGATAAACTTTAAAAAAATGAATGAAAATTATTTGCAAAGTACTTTTCTGCAATATAGTAAAAAATAGTAGGAATTGATTTTAATTTTTTTTTTATATTACTTGTTTTTGTGTAAAAATTATGTTTGTATCTGACGGCCTTCTCGGGGGTAATAGCAATATCATGCAAGCGAATGTCTCATTTTGTTGTCATATCATTAATAAAGAAATATAACATTTAAAATGCATTTCCTATTTTAAAAAAATATTCCACAAAAAAAAAAAATTGTTAATCTCACATATTCTTTATATAACTTTTAACCTTACTATGTAACAATTTCATCAGCCATGACTGTATAATTCCTGCTATGTTCTCCCATAAGTTTTTATTTTCAGTAATGCAACTTAGAATGCATTTTAAGACTACTTTCTGCTCAAAAACAAAAATGCCTTTTTCTCCTTTTAATCTACAGAGAAAGTTTCGGTTGTAAAACTTCAAATTAGAGAAATTCGAAACAGATACGCCTCCAAGTTTTGTTGTTTTTTTCTCAAGAATGAGGAAGTCTAGCTTCAAATGTAATGAAAGATTTCGATCGAATTCGTAAAAGAATAATCTACCTACACCCACTACTAAACTCTGTATAAAAAGCATGTAAAAATATTTCAAAGACAAAGTTCTACATTTGCAAGATTATTTGATCAACATAGACGTGCCTGATTAGTTTTGAAAACTTAACATAAAGGGAGTTTTGGTAATCTCTCACATAATTACCTTCCAAATCTTTCTTTATCATTGTTAAAATTAAAAATATATATATATTTATGAGATAATTAAATTCAAATATAATCAACTGTTGAATTTTACACGCCCACTTTGAAACAGAAAGCAATATGTTTTGTAACAAACACGTTGACTGATGCCAAGTATAATTTGATTATTAAGTTTCAATTTCTAAGTAATTATTTAGGCTTATTATAATTTTAGTTTATTATTTGTTTGTATTATTAAACAAACAAATCATTCTACTATCAGAAATTACTAATCTTTAATATTTTAACGTTCATCAAATAGGGAATTGTTTTTATTTTCTAAATATAATAAACATTTAAGAGAGCTAATGCAGTAAAATTTTAATCAAAAAGAGTTTCTCAAAAGAGTTTTCGTTCTTCAAAAGAGATCATTCTTCAAAAGAGTTTCCATTCATTTCACGCATTAATTCTAATAAATAAACATTTTTAAATAGATTTTTTTTTTATAAATACTTTAAAGATTTAGTTTAATTAAACTTCCTTGTAGAAGGTAAATTTAATTTATTTTTTTACAAAATATTTACAAAAAAAAAAAAAAAGGTACCGTTTTTTTAAAGAAAATATTAATACGGAAATCATTGCAATAAAGAAATAGAATATATTATTTTGAATAGATTATTTAAAAAAATGCATGCGTTTATTTCATTTTATAAAGAATAATATCATAAATAGAGTAATTAATTTTTTTTTTATGAATAATTTCTGAGAACTTATTTTATTTATTTAAATCTATGTAGAATTCTCATAAATATAATAGAAAAATAATTTTTATAAATGTCATCGTTTTGATCTGAAATAAACCTACACAATAACTCATTCTTACACCCAATATGTGTTTATGAGTAATCTAATTCAATTTTATTTTATTGATAAACATAAAATTTTTATTTTTAAGATTTTTCAGTTCAATAAAAAAATATTTTTTTCTTATTCTTTTTATCAATCAATTAAATATTTAATAAATGTTATTCTAAAATTTGTTTAGTACTAAAGCCAGTATAGCTCAAAAAGAATTTCATCTGGAATATTATTATATATTCCTGAATATTTTATGTCTCAATGGCATTAACTTGTTTATAGTTCTTAAGACAAATTTTATATAAGTTTGCATTTCAATTTTATAAGTAACACAAAGTGAATGAAAATACAGAAATATAAAATTTATTTCAACTATATTTATTATTATATATCCTTGAAATAAAATGTAAATTACTTGATAATGTAAATTCCAAAAATGTTTTAAACAAAATATATAAATTTTTATCATTAGAAATTTATTTTTTCTTAAACTTTTAAAATACAGAATTAAAAAAATCAACTAACATTAATTGTAACGATTTAAAAAGCTATCTAACAAATTTGTTGGAATGAAAAGAAACAAAATACAATTGATATAATTTTGAAGTATTTATTTATGCTCTACACTTTTTTAAATTTATTTTTCTTTACAAGCTTTGATGCTTTAGTAATTATTACAAGTAACAGCTAACGGTTTTTAACGGAATGCTAATAGGGTGAAAATGGATGATTATGATGCAAAAAGACATTCATCAATTTAGGTGTAACGCGATACTTTGAGATAGTAACATTTATTAATATATCATTTTAACATATTATTAATATATCATTTTCATGATAATACTAATTAAGAAGATGAATCGGTAATATTGCATAACAGTTAATAATAACATGTCTGCATCTTTAAAAGGATAAAAAATAGTGTTTTAAGGTTTGAAAAACAGTATTTGAAGTTTCACCAGTTTTTAAACAGTATAATTAGTAATTTTCTAATATCCCAAAACAGTAATTTTATAATAATGCCCTATGATTTATGAAGTAATTTACTAAAGTAAATCAATATTGTTATGCAAATTTTCTTTTCTGTAAAATAAAAGTTTAGTATACTATATTTACTGCAAAAACCTGCCTTCTAATATAATTAAGTTTCCTAACAATTAACTATTCCATTAAGTAAATTTCTTATTTTTCTGATCAATTAATTTTATTGAAATAAGTTTAATATTTCCAGTGAAATGTTTATATCAATCAGAATGAATTTTTCAAAAAGTAAAATAAATATCATTAATTTAAAAATTTTTTTTAATGGACTTTGATAATTAATGTCTATAGAAATTTTTTTTTTTTAGATAAATGCTTTCAATTAGTTTAACGCACAACATAAAAACTATGTTTAAAAGTTAAAATTGTGTTTTAATTTTTAAAAGAAATTCTAGATGTAGAAGAAATATTATGTGGCGATAAATTATTATTGTTGATCTGTAAATGGTGAGCAGAAGCAATTTTTTTTAAAATTCCATTTAAGGTGTATAAATTGTTTGTAAAACTATATATATATATATATATATATATATATATATATATGATATATATATAATAAATATATACATAAGTTTCGTATGTGATCCAAAAATAACTTAAAAACACAACTAATAACTTTTTTTTTCTTTTTTTTATCTGATCTGTAACCGAAATTTTGAAAATAATAGTAATAATAATTTTTTTTTTTTTTAAAAATGTCCTTTTCTTAATTATATTTTTATTTTTACCTGGCTCCATCTGGTGGTTATAGTTTACGTCTATATTTTTTTTAAATTTTTTTCCTGATATAGTAAATTTTTATATATCTCATAAAAAAATTTAATAAAGCTAATTTTTAAAATTTGTTTGTAACTTGCTTCTATGGGTCACATCTGCTAGTTATCCATAAAATTACATATTTAAAAACAATTATCATTAACAACTCTTCCATATGCAAGATAATAATTAATGCACGGATCTTTTACACTTTAAAATATAAAAATATTAAGAGTTATAGTATAGTTTTTATAAAAGTTTATAAAATGTACTCTTAAAAAGAGGCAAGTACACTTGAATAGCATAATTTAAGCCTTTGCAGATGATTCGACCAGTCAGTTTACAATTTGAGAAATAATTCCGATCTGATCATCCATAACACTGTCACTCATTTGCATTATTTAACCTTCATCGACTCGATCGATTCAAATCGATCCCCAAAACATGGGCACAAAGAGCAGTATGCCGCACGATCTCGTCTCCCAGTATGCTGAGGAATGTTAATGCCAAAAACTGGATGTGGTATGCATACCTGCCCATCTTAATGACTCTTCTGAATGTATGGCGCTCACCGACGGTGTCGTGACCAGGAGCTATTGAACTCGCTTCTGTCTTGTTCGAGGGATTCAGGAAATATCGTAGATCGGGAATCACGTCTGTGGCCACGAACTGGTCTGTGAGATTCAGTAAATGCCAGCAATGATTAAATTCCTTCCAAGTATGGATTGAGTTTGGATTTAAATTTAATCCTGGATTACTAAATATGTATTGATGGTCAAATGCAGTAGACACATTGATTTTGTAATCGAAGATGTAAGTGGATTTTGGTGATATATTATATTCAGATGCGGGTAGGATTTAAGATAATGTATTTTCTGATTGGAAATGTTTTGTGAGAATTATGGTAGTCTGGAATATCGAAGGCTCTATCGCCTAATAATTCTGTTTTACTAGTATAGGTATTTTTTAATATGTAACTAGAAGATATGATTTGACATTGCCATACTATAGAAAAAAATATTTTTTAGTTTCCGTACATATGAGAAAAACAAAATAATTATATATTTTAAATCAAAGAAATGTCGGTAAATATCATGGTAATAATAAATTACATGCAATATTGTATTTTTAACTCAACGAAGCCAGACTTTTGAAAAAAAAATTTCAACCCAAGATCAAACTTCCGTTGACAATTAAAACAAGAAGCAAGCATAATTGCTTGCTTCTGCAACGGATGTGAAGTATAAAAATGGCGCCAAATTCGAAGTATCAGTATAAAATATGTTTTGCGTTCATAATGTGAAATACTATATAAATAATATGATGTCATTTTCCTATTCATAAAAGAACAAACTAAGAAATATATTTAAAAAACAATTGTTGCTGACTCGTCAATTGAATAATAAGAAAATAAAATAAATTTATAAATAAAAAGTAACGAATAATAATAATTAATAATTATTAGTAATTTGTTTGTAACTTTTGTAACAGTAAATAATTTATAGAAAAATAATTATATCTCCAGATCTTATATTATCCCGTTTAAGTAAATACAGACAGCAACATCTTCGAAATTTATATGTAGACTGGGAACATTTAGAAAACCAAGAATAAATGATATTTTACGAAAATTCAATAAATAGCCGTATTTATTTGTGCGTAAATAGGAATTGTTCCTAATTGGTCTAAAGTAAAAAAAAAAAATGCTTACAATCTTCGGATAAATTAGATTTTGAACCATTTTTGCACTTTCTTTTTAAAAGATATGTAATATATTTAATTTGCATTTAAACCTTTAAAATTATAAAAAATTAATTCAAAGATTTTTTTTTTTCATTTTGATTTATATTGCTTACATTGTAAGTTGGTATCAAAGAGACTTGTTATCCGAAATATAGATTGGTAGAAACCCAAGAAATGTTAAAGAAATTAAGGTTTCTTTATATATATATATATCAAAGATTGGCGCTATAACTCCAGAGCTATGTAAAAAAATCTTTCCGTTGGATTCAAAAGACGCAGGATATGGGCACGATCATCATTCTGCACACCACTTTTATTTATTGTGGTAGCACAATGTAGTAAGTTCTATGGTCGTGCACATTGAATAATGTTGCATCTACTATTAT
The DNA here is from genome assembly GCA_021605095.1 of Caerostris extrusa. Lineage (NCBI taxonomy): Eukaryota > Metazoa > Arthropoda > Arachnida > Araneae > Araneidae > Caerostris > Caerostris extrusa. Next base: position 25,029 of record BPLR01009980.1, read on the forward strand.
CTGTCGTTCTAGTGAAAAATAATCATTGGTAAAATGCCGGGAATTCAAAATCAATACGCTGTAAATACCGTTTTAGCAAATATATTGATAATTATGGTAATAATTATCAAGTTGTTAGTTACACAACTTGTTTCCCATTGCTAACATGCGTAACTAGCGGGCAGAAATGATCTGGTTTAGAATTTGCAATCGGAGTCCATTGCTGCTATTGATTTCACAAAGGAAAGACTCGATAATTATGACAACGGGCATAAACGTACAATATCAAGAAACGTTCATCTTTATCCATTCTTGAGGATGTTCATGCTTCATAAGTGAAGACTGTACATAGAGAACAACCGACATACAGCGAAAAAAAATTATACAAAATATATTCAAGATGACTCCTATTACATGCATTTCTACTGTTTGTACCGTTAAAAATGAATAAATAAAATGGCATGAGAATCTTTCATAACCTTATTTTATGTCGCCAAATTTACGATTATGCCCAACACATTCGTTTCAATGGTCGCAGAAAAAAAAAAGCTTTTCTTAATTATTCTTAATATTTTCATGAATGTTCTTTTACAGACAAAGCCTGAAAATGAACATGCCGCTGATATTTATAGATATGTGTCTTTTACAACATCCTTTGTCCAACTGCAATAAAACGATACGAATAACAATAAGATATCATAAGTAATGATATAACGCATACGCGTATAAACGTGTCGTATCCAGCATTAAAGTTGCCTGGCTGTGGTACTTAAACACTTCTCCCAGAAGAAAAAACAGAAACAAACCACTAAAACTCAAGAAACAAAAACCCACGCTTGTTGAGGATGTTTTTTGTGTTTTTTATACATGAGGACTGTACATAGAGAACCACAGACATACAGCGAAAAAAATATATATACAAAACTTATTCAAGATTATTCATATTCCATGAATTTCGATTATTTGTAATGTTAAAAAAATAATAAATAAAGTGCCACAAGAAACTTTTTAAATAATATTCTATGTGTCGCTAAATTTACAATATATATTTTAAAATATTTCCAACGAATAAGTTTCAATGATCGCGGAAAAACAAATCGTTTCTGAAATATTCTTAATGTTTTCATGAATGCTCTTTTACAAAAAAAGCCTAAACAAATGAACTTACCGAAGATATTTATAGATATCAGTCTTTTTACAACCTCTTCTGTCCCACTGCAATAAAATGATGCGAATCGTAATAAAATAACATAAGTAATGATATCCTTAATTGCATTCCATCCCAGTAACATTGGAATGGATCTACAAATAGAAGGAATCCTTTCAAGGCATAAAATGTAATCCCTTTTCCAATTAATAAGAAGAAAGATTTGTTTCTGATACGAGGTAAAATTGGGTTTCTAAAATAGTAGTATCTTTATTATTATATGTAGTACCCAACATGAGGAGCAATATTTTTATGGAACTTATGGTTTATCTTACTTTGGGTATTTGAAAAGACCCAAATCGTTACATTACTTTCATGTAGCAATGTGATTGCCAAGATGTTTAAAATTACAGTAAAAAAGCAGCATCGATAGTTGCAACTGATTGATTTATAAAAGATTTCTTCATTAAAGCCTTTGACTGTGTGTGTCAATTTAAAGATTCACTAACACCTAGTTAGCTGATATTCATTTATGTATGCAATCGATTCTTCATTAGAGCTGTACGATTTTAACTTCTTGAAATATACATAGCATATTGCGGTGTCAAAACAATGGAGCTTCATCTTATAATATTCATTTTAAGATATAACGAATCACAATATCTTAAAGATCGGGTTTTAATCGTGATGAGCATAGTGGCCCTGCCGTTTACCTTTTGATCACCTGATTTATCTCCAATAATTCTTTTTACGGTAACTTCAAGAATATTGTTTGTTAAATTTCATATGCGGAAAATCGGTCAGTTTGCTACCGAATCGCAGGATGCCATAATATGGGATAGAAAATATTTTTGAACAATTTGTTATTTGATACTTTAAACATTTTTTGTGATAATGTCTTATATTACAACCCTCACTCTTTTGTGTAAGCAACAAAAAGTTTCATGCTGCTTCAGTTTTCTTACAGTTTCTTCATGTCTTTCTCTCCTGGTGCAAGCGTTTGTGCAACACGATCAAGAACATATTAAAAAGAAACTGAGTTTTTACTCTTTATCATGACTAGTCGATTAACACGGATTTATGGACTTGATCTTGTAATTTGAATAATTAAGCTCTTGATCGTTGTAATAACAAACAGAAGTGATTATTTAAAAGAGTTTTTTTGTATTGATATTTTTAATATTTAAGCATGCTGTTTATAAATACATGAGATACAAGTTGATCTATATAATTTAATGAATTATCAAATAAAAATCACAACTATTTAATTTTAAAGCAATTGAAACTGTTTTTCAATAAATATCATTAAATATAAAAAATGTATGTAAATTTGGATTCTGTTTCCAGGCGACGCTGTCAGTTAAAAAAGTTTTATTTTTAGTTTTCAGTGAATATGTTCATAATATTTAAATGTTTTTTTAAATGTTTGCTTTTTATTAAACTAATTCTAGATTACGTTTCAATCTTTCCTTAAAATTTGAAAATCTCAAAAAAAAAAAAAAAAAAAAAAAAAAAAAAATCAATAAATAAATAAATCTTAATTTCGAAAAATAAAATAAAGATATTTCCTTGTATTAAAGCATGCATTAGCAAGACCTGGTCTATGGAAAAATTATCCTTGAAAGTGAATTGCATATGAAAATGATGATTAAAAACATAATTTAAATTGCACGTGTGTATATAAATAAAGAATGCAGCTTTTAATGTCAAACGTTATTTCTATTTTATGGAATAATGAATAGAAGCAGTCCAATGCCCTAATTTGTATAAAATTCATAATTTCTTTTACTTTGCATCCATAAAATAATTACGGAATGTATTAAAAAAATGGACATTGAGTATCATTATAGTAATTACCTGATATCTCAGTTTTCTGAAAACAGTAAAAAAACACTGCATTTATTAATTATATCATTTATGTTTCTTTCATAATTAAAAACCGGATATAATTAACAAGAATGAGATATCTATGATTCACTTAGTATATCGTTATTACAGAGATAAGAACACCCCATATTAACAATCATAAAATAAGGTATCCCAACTCTTTTAAAATTTTTATCACATAATTATTAATGATGTTCCTTTTACGCATTTATCTTCCAGTTTTACAATGTGGATGTGTTTTATTAACACCCTGTTTTGGAGTTATTAATGGTGAGGGAGAGAAATAAAAAATTCCGACTCTAATATCCATGTTTCCAATGAAAGAGTACACACGAAAGGAGGATTAAAAGACGTGTGGAATTCAGTCTCCATTCTTCTTGTTTTTACAGACACAACACGTTTAAATGACAGCTTAAATGGTGCTTTCAGTCTTTACGATTAATGATTCTTAGTTTTTGCTAATGGCCTTTAAAATTTTGAACAAAAATTATTTATTTTTAGTTTTTCACGTGTTTGCCATGTATCTTTTGATGGCATCTTTTTACCAGATTATAAGACGCTTTTAAGAAATAGATTTTATTTCTTTGTGCACTTTATTCACTAATTTTCTTTCTCTTAAAATCTCCGAATTAGCATAGCTTTCGAATTAAAACTTGGATACGAACAATCAAGTTAAAGTTCTCGAGACATTAGAAATGACATTGAGATAAATTGAATTGCTTCTTGTATATTTCTCACAAGAGATTCGAGTGCATTTAATTAGGCAGTTGCTCAAAAAAAGACAATAATTTTTTTCATGAATAATTTATAAATAAAGATCTTACTTTATTTATTTATTTGTGGTTAATTCTAAACTTGTTAAAATAATATTTTTTATCGCAAGGTATATAGTAACATAGACTATTAATCACAAGTTCCGAAATTTGCTTTTCATTCTTTTTTAAAAACGATAATTATTAGAACACTATTTTACTTCGAATTATATTTATTGAAAGTAAATTTTTTTGGGGCTATTAGATAAAGTATATTACATTATATAATAATTGCTTTAAAGGATATATATTTATGATTTTAACTTGATTTATATACATAAATCTATATTAATATCTAAAAAAATAATCTGAGATTTTTTGTGGGTAAGTATGAGAAGGTTTTTATGAATTTTGTTGTTTTGTGCAATATTTTTTCCTTCATATATTAAATTATGTTTGAAATGGATTTGACGTCATCAGTATTTATTAGAATCTTTAGAATCGTTTTAAATGATTCTAACACTTATCTCTACTGATGCTTATTTTTAATTTTTAACCTTAAAAATTATTCTGAACTAAAATTATTTTTGAATCTTACAGCCTTCTCAGGTATAATATCAATATCATGCAAGCAAATCTCATTTTAATATTATATTCTTTGAAAAAGAGATATAATCTTTTAAAACTAGCTTTCTTTTTAAAAAATCCATTAAAAAATGTTAATCCAACATATTCTTCATGCAACCTTTGAACTTTACGATATTAGAAAAGCAATTTCATCAGCCATGAGTGTCTAATTTTTGCTTTGTCAGATCTAATAAGTTCTTATTTCAGTAATGCACCTCAGAATACATTTTAAAACTACTTTCTGCACAAAGAAAAAAATATGCCTTTTTCTCCTTTTAGACTACAGTGAAAGTTTCAGGTGGTAAAATTTCAAATTAGAGAATTTCCAAGCAGATACGCCTTCAAAGTTTTGTTGTTTTTTCTGAAGAAAAAGAAAGTCTAGCTTCAAATGTGATGATAGATTTCGATTGAATTCGTAAAAGAATAATCTACCTACAGCAATACTGTATGAAAGCGTAAAAAGGTTTTTAAAGGATAAATTTCTACATCTGGGAGAGTATTTGGATCAACATAGACTTCCTGAATAATATTTGAAAATTTAACATGAAAGGAGTTTTGATAATCTCTCACATAATTACCTTCCAAATCTTTCTTTATCGTAGTTAAAAACTTTAAATATATATATTTATAAGATAATTAAATTCAAATGTAATCAACTGTTGAATTTTACACGCCCACTTTGAAACAGAAAGATATATGTTTTGTAACAAACAAGTTGACTAATGTGTCAAGTATAAATTGATAAGTAAGTTTTAGTTTTCTAAATAATTATTTAGGCTTATTATAATTTTAGTGAATTATTTGTTATGTTATTAAACAGACACATCATTCCATTATCAAAAATGACATTTAATATTTTATCATTCCCAAATTGGGATTTTTTTTATTTTTTAAATATAATAAACATTTTTTTCACTTTTAAAAGCTTTTATTTTTTCTTATAAGGATGACAATGCAGTCAGACTTTCATCAACCTCAACAGGGATTTCCTTCGTTTCAACACATTAATTGTATTAAATAAAGCTTTTTTTAAATAGCAAATTATTTTAATAAATAAATGTGAACACAGAAATATAAAATAACTTATTTACTTCAATATATTTTTTAATTCGTTTTCTCGACATAAAATGATAAAAATAAAATTATTCCTTCACTTGTAAACTAATTGATAATGTAAATGCAAAATTGTTTTAAACAAAATATAGAAATTTTTACCATTAAAAATTTTTTTTTCTTAAAGTTTTTTAAGTCCATTACAAAAAAAAATAACTTTAATTATAAGGAATTAAAAGATTCGATTGTTGGAAAAAGAAAGAACAAAATACAATTGATGTAATATTGAAGTATTTATTTCTGCTCTGCCATTTTTTTTTAATTTTATTTTTCTTTACAAGCTTTGATGCTTTAGTAATTATTACAAGTAACAGCTAACAGTTTTTTAATGGAATGCTAATAGGGAGAAATGGACGGTTACGATACAAAAAGAGATTTATCAATTTATGTGTAACGCGATACTTTGAGATAGTAACCATTTATAAAACTAATATATCATTTTTTTATGATAATACCAATTAGGAAGATGGTGGTAATATTGCAAACAGTTATTAATACCATGTCTGCAACTCAAAAGGATAAAATTAGTGTTTTAAAGAACTATCTTTTAAGTTTCGCCAGTTTTTTAAAACAATATCATGCAATTAGTATTTCGCTAATAACACCCAACAGTAATTTATAATCATGCATTATGATTTATGGAGTAATTTACTAAAGTAAATCAATGCTGTTAAATTTTCGCTTTATGTAAAATAAAAAAGTTTTTGTATATACGGCAAAACCTGCCCCTCTAATATAATTAAGTTTCCTAACAATTAACTATTCCTTTAAGTAAATTACTTTTTTCTTATAAATTAATTTAATTAAAATAAGATTAATATTTCAAGTGAAATATTTATATCAATCTAAAAGAATTTTCAAAAAGTGAAATGCATATTATTAATATAAATTTTTTTTATTGGAGTTTGATAATTAATAGCTATACAAAATTTCTTTGGATTAATGCTTCCAATTAGTATATGCCCAACATAAAAACAATGTTTAAAAAAGTTTAATTTGTCTTTTGATTTTTTAAAAAAATATTAGATGTAGATCAAGTATTGTTTGGCGGTAAATTATTATTATTATTGAACTGTAAACGGTGAGAAGAAACATTTTTTTCAAAAAAAAAAATCAATTTATGGAAAAATATATTTTCAAACAACATTCGAGGCTATCTAACTGAATATTTTTAAAATTGGTTATGTTTATTTAACAATAATTAAGGTACAGGAAATTTTATGTTTGTTTTGTGTACAAAGGACGTGAAGAAACCCGAGTAGTATAATGATATTCTTAATGCTTTGGTATTTCACACACAAACAGAAAGGTGTGCAAGAAAGCTCAAATCACTAATGTTATCTTATTTTCTTTTGCATCTTCTTCCATTGTTTTTTTCTTTCTAAAAAAATAAAACAACAGTTCAGATCCAACATTAACTCAGATGTAAACCTGCAGTCAATTTCTTTAAAAGCAAAATTTGTTATGGAATAAAAACTCATAAAGAGCTGCAAAATAAAATTTGTATCTGCTTTTATTTCTTTAATATATTCTAGAAAGAAAATCACTATTTAGATGATTATTTTTTAAAGATTTTTATATACGGGATGCGGGTTTTACCTAAAAAAAAGGAAATATTTCTCACAAGTTGAACTAAACCACTAAATTCATTATTTAATGCAAATTTATGTAATTTGTGCAATTATTGTTAAAAATAAAAAGAAAGATTTTCTATAAAAGTCGCGTAATATAATCCTATTTTATACAATTTTTAATATTTATAAATTATCAAAATAATTTTTTTAGAATTTGAAATAATTTTTGAATTCGGTTAATTTCAGTCCTATAAAACTATTTGCGAATGGTACTTTTCTTGCTTACCAGGATTTTATTATGTAAACCTTTATAGAAAATATTTCTTATTTATGAATTTTTTTAAAAACTTTTTTTTATAGTAAAAATTACAAAGAAGCCTTAGTGTATATTTTCTGATCTATTACTTTAAACAGTATAAAGGTACTAAAAAGTATTCTAATTAAGTTGTGCAAAAAAAAAAACATTTCAAAAATATTGAATTATTTTAAATTGGAATTAGCTATTCAATAACATTAAATGTATATAAAGCGAATTGCATATTATTAAATATTTTGTAGCAATGTTAATAAATAGGTTAACAAACAAATTTTTTAATATAATTGATAGTAAATTATTACATTAATTCATTCATTATTGTTGTGCCTGATATAATTACTGCATGATTGACATCAAAAACTGCAATTTTTTATTGTGTGTATATTAATGCGTATTTGTTCACAACATATACTTTATCTTTATCTATCTATCAATATATACACACGCATGTCCATAAATTAAGGATAATGAAGTTCAGGCAAGGAAAGAGACAAGCAAAACAAATTTGACTTATTTGTAAAGTCTATTTATTAAACAAAAGGTAAAGAGCAAAGAAGATGCTATATGTTTGACATAATTAATAAAAATTGCGATTTTTTACTCCCTGGAGCATATTTCAAAAAATGCGCGAAAATGCGAAAAATTTCATGGGCGACCTGTGCTGTAACATCTACTCCCATTACCATCATCTTGGAATCATTGCCAAAGCCTGGAGATGACACTCCGGGCGATTCCAAGTTCCTCGGATACTTCCAGCTGCGTACGTCCACATTCCAGTCGTCCAATAATTCTACCATGTAAAAATCATCCAAATGCTTCCTTTGTGCCATAACTATGTGGCTGTTGCACTGAAAGGCCTTTAAAGCGCTTGTGAACAATTTTACTTCTTTGCCACCATTCCATATACACCTCTCTCTTACACTCTCGTCATTGTGACGTTCTATCCGCTCCATCTGGTGGTTTTCCTTAAAATTTGCATATTCTTCTTCAAGATGTGTGTGATAATTCTACAGGTGAAATTTTATTTTAGAGTTAAATTTCTGTGTGATTCTGAATTATCCTTAATTTATGGACATGAGTGTATATCTCATGTATTTATGAACAAGCAGTTTCAGGCATGGATATTAGAAAATCGATCCAAAAAAAACTTATGAATAAGCATGTATGTGTTTGTTATTACAACAATCAAATCGAATTCTAAAACACATATTAAACTTATTTACTTTTTATTATACATTAATAATTTCTTACAATAATATATGTTTTAAGCATTTTTTTACTTATGCTCACAGCTAATTTACAGTAAGAACCAAAGATCCGTTGGCTTCCAAAATCTGGGATTTAGTGTTTGAAAGAAAATGAAACTAAAAATCCATTTAAAAAGTAAGAAATTAATAATGAATTTCAATTATTATAACATTTTTAATATTGAGAGCACTTTATTTATTAACGGTTACGATAAATTGTTTCTAATAAAGCAAATTCAACAAGTAACACTCCACAATCAAGAAAGGTTGCATACTTTTATAGATCATTTAATATCTACAACTCTTGGTCTTGTGTGATGTTTTCTGACGAGGTTCAGGTTTAGTTTGCAGTCTGATTCTCGCCGGACTTTCATATGGAGAGCGCCAGGTACTCGTTACCACCAAGAGAACACCATTGAACGACACCGTTACGGTAGTGCAGGATTTCTCGTTTGGGGAGGGAATTATTCTTGGTTCCAGAACTGACCTGCATGTCCAGAGTGTAACGATGACACTCCACATCTATCGGGATTTCATTCTGGAACAACATGGAATTTTGTTTCGGGGCGCCATGGGTGCTGAATTTCTGTTTATGGATGACAACGCCCGTCCTCACCATGCAAACATTGTAGACGAATGCCTTCAATTGGAGGATATCCCCGTATGGATTGGCCAGCATACTCACCGGACTTGAATCCAATAGAACATGTGTGGGATATGCTTGGCCGACGAATTGCAGCCCGTCAACCCCCTCCCACCTGTCAACCGGAACTTCGGAGGGCATTTCTTGATGAGTGGTGTAATATTCCCCAAGTTCAGATTGATAATTTGATACTCAGCATGCCTAGGCGTTGTAAGGCCTGTATTGCATCGTCCGGGAGACATACTCCATGTTAGCCATCATACTAACCATGTTATACGGTTTTTTGTAAATAGGTTCTTTTTTGAAATTTGATCCAGGAGTAAAAATCGCAATTTTTATTAATTCCGTCAAACATATAGCATCTTTTTTGCTCTTTACCTTTTGTTGAATAAATAGACTTTACAAATAAGTCAAATTTGTTTTGCTTCTGTCTCTTTCTTTGCCTGAACTTCATTATCCTTAATTTATGGACATGAGTGTAAATCAATACGTGTATTTTAATGTATTGTCAAATAACAACCACAATTATTTAGCTTGAAGCAATTTTAAAATGGAACTTTTTTTTTTTTAAAGAAATGTTATTAAATGTAAAACATTTATGTAAATTTTGATTCTGTCTCCAGGCTGTCAGGTAAATTAAAAAGGTTCTTATTTTGTTATTTTTGATGAATATATTTATAATATTTAAGTGTTTATCTTTTTTATTAAACTAATTCTAGATTACGTTTTAATCTTCCATCACAATTTTAAAATCTCCAAAAATGATCAACCAAATTATTTTTAAATAAAATAAAGTTATTATCTTACACAAAATAATACATTAACAAGACAATAATCCACTGAAAATTATCAAATAAAAATGATTTTAATATGAATTTAAATTACACATTATTTCTGTACATTAGCATCAAAGAAAACCACTTAAATATAAACGCAATTTCTATTTTGGAATAATAAATAGAAGCAGTCCTACGATAATTTTTATAAATTTTATACTTTCTTTTTATACTTTCGTTTATTTTACATCCATAAAATAATTACGGAATGTATTGAAAACAACAACAACATTGAGTATCATTATAATAATTTACCTGATATATCAGTTTTCCGAGAACAGTGAAAAACTGCATTTATTAATTACATCATTTATGTTTCCTTCATAATTAAAAGCAGGATATAATTAACAAGAATGAGATACCTGTGATTCACTCAGTACATTTTTATTAGCGAGATAAGAACACCCCGTATTAATAATCATAAAATAAGGTATCCCAACTCTTTTAAAAATTTTTATCACGCAATTATTAATGATATTCCTTTTTACGCATTTTATCTTCCAGTTTTACAATGTGGATGTGTTTTATTAACACCCGGGTTTTGAGTTATTAATGGTGTGGGAGAGAAATAAAAATTCTCTATTCTAATATCCATGTTTCAAATAAAACACGAAAGGAGGATTAAAAGACGTGTGGAGTTCATTCTCCATTCTTCTTGTTTTTTACAGACACAACGCGTTTAAATGACAGCTTAAATGGGGCTTTCAGTCTTTGCGATTAATGATTCTTAGTTTTTGCTAATGGCCTTTAAAATTTCGTACAAAAATTATTAATTTTTAGTTTTTCAAAGATTTTACCATGCATCTGTTTGATTGTATCTTTTTACTAGATTATGAAGACGCTTTTAAGAAATAGATTTTCTGTCTTTGAGCACTTTCTTTAACAATTTTCTTTCGCTTGAAATCTCCGAATTAGCATAGCTTTCGAATTAAAACTTGGATAAGAACAATCAAGTTAAGTTCTCGAGACATTAAAAAGGACATTGAGATAAACTGAACTGCTTCTGGTATATTTCTCGCAAGAGATTGGAGTGTATTTAATTAGGCATTTGCTCAAAAAAGACACTATTTTTCCCATGAATATTTTATAAATAAAAATCGTACTTGATTTAATTTCTTGTGGTTATTCCTAAAATGTTTAAATAATATTTTTTATCGTAAGGTATTGTGACATAGACTATTACTTTTTAAAAAGATAGTTGTTAGGAACTCTATTTTACTTTGAATTATATTTATTGAAAGAAAATTTGTGTTTTTATGAGATAAACTATATTACATTAGATAACAATTATTTTAATTGGTATATATTTAAAGCACTATCTAAGCCGTAATTGTTGGAAAAAAAAAAAAAAAAAAAAAAATACAATTGATATAATATTGAAGCATTTATTTCTGTTCTACTCTTTTCTTGAATTTATTTTTCTTTACACGCTTTGATGCTTTAGTAATTATTACATGTAACGGTTTTTAATGGAATGATAATAAGATGAAAATGGTCGGTTACGATGCAAAAAGAGATTCATCAGTTTAGTGAAACGCGATAAAATTTTTAAAAACTTCCAGTTAGTAAACATTTACAAAACTAATATATCATTTTCATGATAATACCAATTAGGAAGATGAATTTGTAATATTGCATAGTAGTTAATAATACCATGTCTGCATTTGTAAAAGGATAAAAAGTATTGTTTTAAGCAACTATCTTTTAAGTTTCACCAATTTTTAAAACAGTATTCTATAATTAGTAATTTGCTAATATCACAAACAGTCATTTTATGATCATGCATTATGATTTATGGAGTAATTTACTAAAGTAAATCAATTCTGTTAAGCGAATGTTCTTTTTATGTAAAATAAAAAGTTTAGTATTTACTGCGAAACCTGCGTCTCTAATATAATTAAGTTTAATAACAATTAACTATTCCATTAAGTAAATTACTTTGTTTCTGATCAATTAAATTTATTAAAATAGGATTAATATTTCAAGTATAATCAATAATATATCAAGTGAAATATGAATTTTTCAAAAGTAAAATAAATATCATTAATATAATTTTTTTTTAATTTGGTAGTTAATAGGTGTACAAAATTTGCTTACACATAAAATTCCACAACATAAAAATTATGTTTTAAAAAGTTTAATTTTTCTTTTGAGTTTTAAATTATAGAAATATTATTTGGTGATAAATGATTATTGTTGAACTCTAAAAGGTGAGTAGAAGCAGTTTTTTTTTTTTAAAATTCAATTTAAGGAAAATATATTTCCAAACAACATTCGATGCTTTCTATTTGAATATTTAAAAGTTATTATGGTTTTTTTTGCGATAATTAAATTACCAAATATTCTATATTTATTTTAATTACAAAAATGTGAAGAAATCCAAGTTGTATAATGATATTTTTTATGCTTTGTTATTTTACCCACAAACACAAAGGTATACAAGAAAGCTCATATCACCAATGTTATCTTCTTTTGTTTTTCATCTTCTTCCATTGTTTTTTTCTTTCTGAAAAAAATAAAGCATGATGCAGCATTAAGTTGGATGTAAATCGACAGTCAATTTCATTAAAAGCAAAATTTGTTATGGAATAAGAAATAAAAACTCATATAGAACAGCAAAATTAAATTTGAATCTGCTTTTATTTCTTTAATATATTCTAGAAATAAAAAATTAAATAAGGAAATCTTCAAACTATTATTTAGAAATAGATTATTATTTTTTAAGTTTTTTTTATATACGGGTTGCGGGTTGGGCCTAAAAAAATATTTGTCACAAGTTAAACTAAACCCTAAATTCATTAAATTCATCTTTATGTAATTTATGCAATATATGTTGTAATAAAAGAAAGTATTTCTAGCAAGAGTCACGTAGTATATACATTATATTTTTTACCAATTTTAGTCCTTCTAAAGGATCAAAATTTCATAAAATGAATAAAATATATATATTTATTGGGATTTTGATTAATTTTAGTCATATAAAATTATTTGTGAATGTTCATAAATTACCAAGATTTTATTATATAATCCTTTATAAAAATATCTCTTAAGTATGCATTTTTTCAAATTACAAAGAAATCTCAGTGTATATTTTCTGATCTATTATTTGAACAATTTCATGATACCGGAATATTCTACTTAGGTTATATAAAAAATATTTTAAAAATAATGAATTATTTTAAAAAATTTAATTATTTGAAATTAGCTTTTCAATAATATTAAATGTATATGAAGGATATTATATATCATTAATAGGTTATTATCAACAATTCTTTAATCACAATTCAATATCAACAATTCTTTTAGTATAAGTGATAGTAGATTATTACATTAATTAATTCATGATAGAGATTGCATAATTTAAATTATTGTATGATTTATAGTAAGTACTGCATATGTATATTGTATTCATATTAATGTAGTAATTTTCACGAAGTATATATATATATATATATATATCAATTTATATATATATATATATATATATATATATATATATATATATTTCTATGTGATCCAAGCTAACTTAAAAATACAGGACTTTACTAATAATTTTTTCACACAAAATTCATTATTCTTTTATCCGGTGTATAAACAAAATTTGGAAAATAATAATAATAATAATAAAAATTTTCATATTTTTTTATTAATTTTTTATTTTGTACCTGGATCCATCTGGTAACAATAGTTTTCGCCTATAGGTTTTTTTTTAAACTTTTATTCAAATTCAAATGGCAAATTATTATATCCTCATAATAAAATTTAGCAAAGTTAAATTTTTAATTTTTGGTGCTTGTTACTAATGGGTCACATTTGCTAGTCATCCATAAAATATTTAAAAACAATTATAATTAACAACTATTCGATACACAATCTAATAATTAATACGTGAATCTTTTTACTCCTTAAAATACAACGAATAATTAAGAGTTTTAATATAGCTTTATACACAGTTTATACATTTTACACTTAGCAAGCAACAAAACACTTGAATAGCAAAATTTAAGCCTCATTTACTTTGCAGATGGTATCACCAGTCAGATAATAATATGAGAATAATCTGATCATCCATAACACTGTCACTCATTTGCATTATCTAACCTTTATCGACTCGATCGATTCAAATCAATCCCAAAACATGGACACAAGAGCAGTATGCCGTACGATCACGTCTCCCAGTATGCTGAGGAATGTTAATGGCAAAAACTGGATGTGGTATGCATGCCGCCTTGCCCATCTTAATGACTCTTCTAAATGTATGCCGCTCACCACCGGTGTCGTGACCAGGAGCTATTGAACTCGCTTCTGTCTTGTTCAAGGGATTAAGGAAACAGTGTGGATCAGGAATCACGTCTGTGGCCAAGAACTGGTCTGCGAGATTCAGTGAATGCCTACAATGATTAAATTCCTTCCAAGTGTGGATTGAGTTTGGATTTGAATTTAATCCTGAATTTCCCAGTGATTACTAAATATACATTGATGGTCAAATGCAGCAGATACATTGATTTTGTAAACTAAGATATAGGTGGATTTTGGTGATACGTATTCAAATGCCAGTATGATTTAGGATAATGTATTTTCTGATTGGGGATGTACTGTGAGAATTATGGCAGTCAGGAATATTGAAATCTCTATCGCCTTATAATTTTCTTGTATAAGTATTTTATTATATAACTAGAAGATAAAATTCGGCATTTAGTTTCCGTAAATATGAGAAAAGCAAAACAATAAAAAATTTTAAATTAAAATAATGTCGGTAAATATCATGGTAATAATAAATTACTAGCGATATTCTATTTTTATCTCGACGAAAGTCAGGCATTTGAAAAAAAAAAATTCTCAACCCGAAACCTTTTTTTAAATTTCTAAATATTCTTAATGTTTTCGTGAATGTTCTTTTACAGACAAAGTCTAAAAAGTTGAACATATCATATATATATATATATATATATATGTGTGTGTGTGTGTGTGTGTGTGTGTGTGTGTGTACCATTTGTGTACATCAGCAATAAAAGAAAACAGCTTAAATGTAAAAGGTATTTCTATTTTGGAATAATGAATAGAAAGCAGTCTTATGATAATTTGCATAAAGTTTATACTTTTGTTTATTTTACATAAATAAAATAATTACGGAATATATTGAAAAAAAAAATAACATTGAGTATCATTATCATAATTACCTGATATCACAGTTTTCTGAAAACAGTGAAAAAATTACATTTATTATTTACATCATTTAAGTTTCGTTCATAATTAAAAGCAGGATATATTTAACTGGAATGCGATATCTATGATGCACTTATTATATTGTTAGTAGTGAGATAAGAAAACCCCATATTAATTGTCATAAAATAAGGTATTCTAACTCTTTTAAAATTTTTATGACGCAATTATTAATGATATTCCTTTTACACATTTTATCTTCCAGTTTTGCAATGTGGATGCGTTTTATTAACACCCGGTTTTGGAGTTATTGATGGTGAGGGAGAGAAATAAAAATTTTCGACTCTAACATACATGTTTCAAATAAAGAGTACACACGAAAGGAGGATTAAAAAACGTATGGAATTCATTCTCCATTCTTCTTGTTTTTACAGACACAACGCGCTTTCAGTCTTTGCGATTAATGATTCTTAGTTTTTGCTAATGGCCTTTAAAATTTCCAACAAAAATTATTTATTTATTTTTATTTTTTGCAAGATATTCTATGCAACTTTTTGGAGGTATCTTTTTACTAGATTATAAACACTGTTTCAAGAATTAGATTTTATTTCTTTGTGGACTTTTTTTAACAATTTTCTTACACTTAAGATCTCCGAATTAACGTAGCTTTTGAATTAAAACTTGGATAAGAACAATCAAGTTAGGTTTTCTAAACATTAAAAATTGACATTTTGACAAGCAGAATTGCTTCTTGTATATTTCTCGCAAGAGATTTAAGTAAGCAGTTGCTCAAAAAAGACAATGTTTTTGGCATGAATATTTTATAAATAAAGATCCTGCGTTATTTAATTGTTTGTGGTTATTTCTAAATATGTTAAAATAATATATTTTATCTCAAGGTACAGTAACATAGACTATTGATCAAAAGTCCTAAAATTTGTTTTTCGGGCTTTTTAAAAACCATAATTGAATTATATTTATTGAAAGAAAATTTTTTTTGTCAGTTAGATAAACTATACTACATTAGAAAATAATTGCTTTATTTGGTATTTTCATAAAATTGCTTTAATTGCTTTATTTGGTATTGCTTTCATCTTTTCATGATTTTAACTTTATTTATATACATAAATCTATATTACTATTTAAAATGAATTAATCTGAGATTTTTTTTTTTTTTGTGTGGAAGTATTAGAAAGTTTTACATATTTAGTTGTTTTGTGCAATATTTTTTCCTCTATATATTAAATTATGTTTGGATAACAATTAAATTCACAAAAGTTTTATTTGTATTTATGTAAATATAATTACTTACATATTACTAAACTTAAAATATATTACTTTAGATTCAAAATCAGTTCGTTTACATTAAAATCTCTAAATATTTACAAAGGTATACTAAATATTATTTTACTAAATATTATTATTTTTTAATAATCCACAAAAGTAAAAGAAATGTGTTGCACTTAATTAAAGAAATCAGTATTATAAACAATTTTATATAAATAAGTTTTATAAAAAGGGAACACTTTAACTAGAGTACATGCGTGATGTACATGAGGAAATAAAAAATCTGTTATTAAAAAAAAAATTTTCCTGGCAAAAGAAAACATAATGTTTTTCGCCTGAGGTCATTTGTTTTTATGTGTCAAGATATGTATTTAGTAACATCCCGTTGGATGTCAAAAACGGTTCTATGATCAAGTGTTCATCTTCCATTTAACACGAATTCCTCAATAAGAACCTATTGTAACTTTGGAATTTAATACATCAAATTTTATTGCTTTTTTTATCAAAAAGAATTCTGCTGATGTCTTTGGTATACGATGCTATGTGTTTTGATTTGGATCCAGAAACTTAGCAGGCAGAAATAATGCTACAATGTCTGCTCACAAGTGTATGTGCCATAAAAAGTCTATGAACAGGAAGTCCCGGGAGGAATTTCGAGATAAATTCAACAAATGTCGTATAAAACAAAGTCTATAAAATTTACTCCTGTAGAAGTTTGTCGAGCAATGCTTTATGTTTACCAATTCTGCTGTTGAGTTTCCTTTTACAAGAAACTGAACTGAGAACTTTGAGACAAAAACCGAAACGCGTGCTGTTAAAAGAGTTGAATTCGACCTCTGAATGCAATGTCATTTAAACTTTTTTAATTATAATATTTAAATATGTAAATATTTAATTTTTTTCTGATAGAACAGTAAAAGTATTTTTTAACAATTTATTGTTTTGAAGTTCATTGACATTAATAAAAATACATTTTAAGAAGTCCATATTTCATCTTTTAAATTTGTGAAATTCTTTAATATTTATGCATTTAAACTAATTTCTTCCTTTAGAAGTAATTTACTTTTTCTGAAAATGATAAAACTTGTACGAATTTAACGAAAATCTTTTACTAATTATTACATATTTCATACAAATATTCTTTTTTTTAACTTAAAATACACAAATAAAAAGTTGTCGAAATAAAATAATAATATAAAATTAAATGATTTTAATTCAGTAGCTTTGAATGTAATACTAATAAAAATATATTCAGTTTAATTTTAAATGAATAATATACACGATTAAGTAAAATATAGTTAGTTTTTATTATCAGAAAAAAAATAAAATAAAAGTAAAAATATATATATATATATAGATTATTAGGAACATAAAGAAATTAAAAATCTTTCATATCTAAGAATTATCAGAAAATTAACTATGCATTATTGTCCTAAAGAAAAGAGATCCAAAATAAATTTATATAATTTTAAAGGATTTGTTTACTTAAATGTGCCTTATGCTTTATTACGTTAAGCAAGCATCATACATATAATCGTTATTTGAACAGTACTTCCTGTCTTCTCTGTTTACTTCCCAGGCAAGAATTTAACCCAAAATAATTGTTTTATCCTAATTATAACAGCCAAAGTATAAGCGTAAGAACTTCAAACAGATATTGGTCATTAATTCTAACAACTGTGTTAAATTTCACCACATTATTAGGTTAAAAAGATGTTAGCTGCTCTAAAACAACATTTGATTGCTCGCCGAATACAATCTTCTAATTAGTGTTCAGTGGAATTCGTTGGCAGCTTTGAGAAGAATAGGAAATAATGATATGTTAATTTGCTTCATTATATTGCATGAAATCTGTTAAATTTGTTATATTTTCCACTCTTCAATTCTGAATAAAAATACAAAATTATGAAGCATTTTATAAAAAAAAAAAAATTATTATTACTTAATTAAAAATAAGATAAATTGTATGTTGGCGACCTTTGTTTTTATTGTCAATCAAATGTTTTGGCGACTTTTGTTTTTCTCTTCTCGAAATGAAAAATATTACCAATCGAAAATGTATCGATGTATACAATGTTTTTATGTTAAAGAAAACTATTAAAAGATATAAAATTGGTTCAATTTAAGAAAAATAAATTGCAGTTAAATTAAAAAACAAATAATATATAAAAAAAATGTAAAAAGTCAATTCCTATTTTTTTCACTATAATGCAGAAAGTCCTTTATAAATAATTTTCATTCATTTAAGTTCATCTGGCGCCATCTATTGGTAAATACATGCAACTTAAATCTAATAAAAACTAAAATTAATTAATTAAATTTATTTACTGAATTAATATTTGAAAAACTGTATTAACATCAAGTGTCTTCCACTAAAAGTTAAAAAAAAAAAATGTGTTTGAACTTGATTGGATGAATAAAAAGTATTTTATGAACGATTGAAAATTTGAACAATATATATATATATATATATGGGGAGAGTGTGAGCTAATAAGAAGGAACTGAATAAATAAATCTAGAAAGTCAAATTTATTTTTCAAATAAATTTAGAAACAAAAAGTCAAAAACTCACAAAAAAGTTAGTTTTTTGTCTTTTTGGCGACTACTGAAATATCTGGCGACTTTTAAACCTAGATTAAAATATGTTTAAAAAAGTAAAAGATTACTTTAAAAATTGTCAATATATTAATCAAAAATTATTCAAATAAAATAATAATTTTTCTTGGACCTCCTAAGGACTATTTGAATAATCATTTTTTTCTAAATAAAGTAAATAAAAAACGAAATTAATATATATCAGAATTTGCATTCTTTAATATATTTAAATCTATTTATATGTACAACATTGTTTAATTTATTTCAATAGTTAGAAATAATCAATAACGCATCCAATATATTAAAATCGATAACAAACCAATACTAAATAAAAATACAAAATTTAATATAACTTTTTAGATTAAACTTTTTAACTTTTTAGATTTTTTAATTTTTAGATCTTTTATAGATAATAAAACTCCTATTATGTATAATATATACCTGAATTGATTGCCCCATCATTACTAAATGCCGTTATAGCTCTTTATATGTTCTTATTCCCATTTATGAATCGTTTTTTATTGTATAAATTTCTGGATTATTTTTTTCAACAAATTGTATTTCAACAATCGTATATCGTTAGAGGTAAACATATTACAATATTTCTGAATCCAGACAACACTTAATCATAGCATCTAGCTTAGAATGTATTACGTAATTGTCCACAAATACATGTACTAGAACCCCAGTATGTTTGGTAGAAACTTTGTTAAGAACCAGACAAATAATTTTTGCTCAGACACAAGTAAAAATATTTTTTATATTTTTAAATTTACCAACGGGATTGACATCATTAGTAATTATTAGAATCGTTTGAATCCTAACATTTATCCTAAAGATTCTAACATTTATCTAATGCTTATCTTTGCTAATGTTTATATTTCATGTTTTTTTTATGGGAAAATTATGTTTGTATCTTACAGCTCTTTCAGAGGTAATATCAATATCATGCAAGCAATGGTCTCATTTTATTGTTATATCATTCCTGAAAAGATATAACCTTTAAAACGCATTTTCTTTTTAAAAAAGAGTTCTAAGAAAAAAAAAAAATATCTCGCATATTCTTCATGTCAACGTTAGCATCTACGATATTCATGAAGCAATTTCATTAGTTATGGCTGCCTAATTTTTACTTTGTTACATCCAATAAGTTCTGCTCAAAGTAAAAAATTTTTTTATCCTTTATGGAGAATGTTTCCGGCTGTACATTTTCAAATTAGAGAAATACGAAGCAGATACGCCTCCATGTTTTGTTGTTTTTTCTGAAGAATCAGGAAGTCTAGCTTCAAATGTGATGAAAGATTTCGATCGAATTCGTAAAAAAGAATCATCCACCGACAACAACATTGTAGAAAAGCATAAAAATGTTTTTAAAGGATAAACTTCTACATGTGCAAGAGTATTTGGATCAACATAGACTGCCTACGCAATTTTTAAAAACTTAACACGAAGGGATTTTTGACAATCTCGTACATAATTACCTTCCAAATCTTTCTTTATCTCTAGGTAAAAATTTTTAAAAATGTATTTATAAGATAATTAAATTCAAATGTAATCAACTGTTGAATTTTACACACCCACTTTAAAACAGAAAGAGATATGTTTTGTGACAAACATGTTGAAAAATGTGTCAAGCAAAAATTGTTAAATAAATTTAAGTTTTGTAAATAATTAAGTTCTCTAATAATTATTTTAGCGATGTATGTTTTTTGCTTTTTAAATACACAAATCGTCCTATCATAAAATATGACTAATATTTAATATTTTATTATTTCCCAGATTGGAATTTTTTTTTTTTTATTTTTAAATATAGTAAAAAAAACATTTTTTTTCTTTTCAAATAAGCTAATGCAGTCAAATTTTAATTAACCACAAAAGGGTTTTCGTTTATTTAAATTTATAAATTGCAATAAATAAAGCTTTTTCAGTAGCATTTTTTTTTTAAAAAATAATTTAGTTAATTAAAATTAATTATTCAAGCAGAATTTTATATATTTTCTAATAAAATATTTACGAAAATAAAAAAAAAAAACATTTTTAAAGAAAAATATTAATACGAAATCCATTACAATTAAAAATAGAAAATAATATATTTTCGAATGGATATAAAAAAAGTATGCATTTACTTAATTTTACAAAAATGAATTCAAAAATGAAAAAAAATTATTTTTTTATAGTATTTATAGAATAAATAATTATTTTAGGAACAAATTTTATTCATTTAAATCTATATGAAATTCTCATAAATATAAAAGAAAAAATAATCTTCATAATTTTGATGTCAGATAAATCTACACAATAACACATTTTTAAATAATATGTGTGTTATGATTAATCCAATTTAATTTTATTTTATTTATAACCATAAAATTTATATTTTTAAAAGTTTCAACCCAATTAAAAAAATATTTTTTTGCTTATTTATATATGAATCAATTAAATAGTTAATAATGTTATTTTAAAATTTTGCTTAGTTCTATAAAGCCGTACATTTCAAATTTTGTATTTCATTTTAAATATTGTTATTTATTAATATATAAATTTTTTATATAAATGACATTAAACATGTTTATATTTCACAACAAAAAAATTTATATAAGTTTAATTTCAATTTCATTAATAGCAAAGTGAAGGACAATACAGAAATATAAAACAACTTATTGCTTATTTCAATATATCTCTACATTCGTTTCAACGAAATAAATTATTAAAATAAAATTTATCCTAGAAATGTAAATTACTTTTAACTTGACAAATTAAATTCAAAATTGTTTGAGACAAAATATAGAAATTTAATTTTCCTCCTAAACTTTTCAAAATGCATTAAAAAATCTTCTAACATTAATTACAGAGATTTAAAGCGCTATTTAAGCTGCCATTGTTGGAAAGAAAAGAAACAAAATACAACTGGTATGATATTCAAGTATTTATTTCTACTCTACACTTTTTATGAATTTGTTTTTCTTTACAAGCTTTGATGCTTTTGTAATTATTACAATTAACAGCTAACGGTTTTTAATGGAGTGCTAATAGGGTGAAAATGGACGGTTACGATAGAAAAAGAGAATCATCAATTTACAGTAGGTATAACGCGATAATATTTTAAAGAACTTTGAGGTAGTAAACATTCATAAAACTAATATATCATGTTCATGATAATACCAATTAGAAAGATGAATTGATAGTGTTGCAAAACAGTTAATAATACCATGTCTGCATTTCTGAAAGAATTAAAAATAGTGTTTTTAAGGAACTATCTTTGAAGTTTCACCAATTTTTTTTAAAACCGATTAATATAATTAGTATTTCGCTAATATCACCAAACAGTAATTTTATAATCATGCATTATGATGTATGGAGTAATTTACTAAAGTAAATCAATGTTGTTAAACGTATTTTCTTTTTATGTAAAATAAAAAATTTTCGTATATTTACTGCAAATCCAGCTTCACTAATATAATTAAGTTTCTTAACAATTAACTATTCCATGAAGTAAATTACTTTGTTTATTATCAATTAATTTTTATTAAAACAAGATTAATATTTAAAATGAATTATTTATATCAATCTGAATGAATTTTCAAAAAGTAAAATAAATATCATTAATATAAAAAAATTAACTTTTGGTAGTTAATGGGGATACAAAATTTGTTTAGATTAATGCTTCCAATTAGTTTAAAGCACAACATAAAAATTACGCTTTAAAAAGTTTAATTTGTCTATTGATTTTTAAAAAAAATTCTAGAAGTAGAAGAAATATTATTTGGCGGTGAATTATTATTGTAAATGGTGATAAGAAAATTTTTTTTTTATAAATATCAATTTACAGAAAGTATATTTCCAAACAACACTTTATGCTTTCTATTTGAATATTTTAAAAAAAAGATATTATGTTTTTTTTTAACGATAATTAAGGTACAAAATATTTTATATTTATTTTGTTTACTCAGATTGTGAAGGAACCTAAGTTACGTAATGCCATTCTTAATGCTTTGGTATTTCACACACAGACACAAAGGTATACAATCACCAATGTTATTTTCTTTTGCTTTGAATCTCATTTCATTGTTTTGTTCCCTTTCTGAAAAAATAAAGCAATAATTCAGAGAACAGCATTAACTTAGATGTAAATCTACACTCAATTTCTTTAAAAGCAAAACTTGTTATGGAATAAGTGATAAAAAACATATATAAAACTACAAAATAAAATTTGTATCTGCTTTTATTTCTTTAATATGTTCTAGAAAGAAAACTATTATTTAGATGATTATTTTTTAGATACTTTTTATATGGGTACAGGTTAGGCCTAAAAAAAAGAAAATATTTGTCACAAGTTAAACTTAACCCCTAAATTCATTATTTAATTCAACTTTTATGTAATTTATGCAAGATATGTTGTAATAAAAGAAAGCATTTATATCAAAAGTCACGTAGTATATACATCATATTTTTAAAATTTTAATCCTTCTAAAGGATCAAAATCTCATAAAATGTATAAATATATATATATATATTTTGGGAATTTGATTAATTTTAGTCATATAAAATTATTTGTGAATGTTCATCAATTACCAAGATTTTTATTATATAATCCTTTATAAAAATATCTCTTAAGTATGCATTTTTTTCAAATTACAAAGAAATCTCAGTGTATATTTTCTGATCTATTACTTGAACAATTTCATGATACTGGAATATTCTATTTAGGTTATATAAAAAAAAATATTTTAAAAATAATGAATTATTTTAAATTGAAATTAGCTTTTCAATAATATTAAATGTATATGAAGGATATTATATATCATTAAATATGTTGTACCACTATTAATAAATAGGTAAACCAACAATTCTTTTAGTATAACTGATAGTAGATTATTACATTAATTAATTCATGACAGAGATTGCATGATTTAAATTATTGTATGATTTATAGTAAGTACTGCATATGCATATTGTATGCTTATAAATGTAGTACTTTCTCACGAAATATATATCTATCCTATCTATCTATCTATCTATATATATATATATATATTTCTATGTGATCCAAGCTAACTTAAAAATTATAGGACTTTACTAATAATTTTTTTCACAAAATTCATTATTCTTTTATCTGGTCTATAAATGAAATTTCGAAAATAATAATAATATTGAAAATTTTAATATTTTTTTATTAAATTTTTATTTTATACCTGGTTCCATCTGGTGACAATAGTTTTCGCCTGTAGGTTTTTTTTTTTTCAACCTTTTATTGAAATTCAAGTGGCAAATTATTATATCCTCATATTAAAATTTAACAAAGTTCATTTTTAATTTTTTTTGTAGCTTCCCACTAATAGATCACATTTGCTATTTGTCCATAAAATATTTAATTACAACTCTTCAATTACTTACAATTATAAATAACAGCTCTTCGATATACAACATAACAATTAATGCACTAATATTTTTACTTTTTAAAATAAAACGAACAATTAAGAGCTATGATATAGTTTAATAAACAGTTTATAAACTTTATTCCTTAACAAGACACAAGACACTTGGATAGTAAAAATTAAGCCTCATTTACTTTGCAGATGATACCGCCAGTTAATTTACAATTTGAAAAATAATCCTGACCTGATCATCCATAATACTGTCACTCATTTGCATTATTTAATCTTTATCGACTCGATCGATTCAAATCAATCCCAAAACATGGACACGAGAGCAGTATGCCGCACGATCACGTCTCCCAGTATGCTGAGGAATGTTAATGCCAAAAACTAGATGTGGTATGCCACCTTGGATGTGGTATGTATACCGCCTTGCCCATCTTAACGACTCTTCTAAATTTATGCCGCTCACCACCGGTGTCGTGACCAGGAGCCATTGAACTCGCTTCTGTCTTGTTCAAGGGATTCAGGAAATAGCGCAGATCGGGAATCACGTCTGTGGTCACGAACTGGTCTGCGAGATTCTGTGAACGCCTATAGCGATTAAATTCCTTCCAAGTATGGATTGAGTTTGGATTTGAGTTTAGTCCTGGATATCCAAGCGATTACTAAATATGCATTAATGGTCCAGTGCCCTAGATATATTGATTTTGTAAACTAAGATATAGGTGGATTTTGGTGATATGTATATTCAAATGCGGGTAGGATTTATGATAATGTGTTTTCTAATTGGAGATGTTCTGTGTGAATTGTGCAGTCAGGAATATCGAAAGCTCTATCGCGTAATAATTTTGTCATATCTAGATATGATCTGGCATTGTCGTACTAGGATATAAGATACGTTACAGAAATAAACGTTTCTTTCTATATATGTCAAAGATTGGTACTATAACTTCGGGACTATGTAACAAAGAATCTCCGTGTTGGATTCAAAGACAGAGGATATGGGCACGACTACCATTTTCCACGCCATAAGATTCGTTGTGGTAGCACAATGTAAAAACAGTGTAGTATGTCCTATGATCGTGCACATTGGATAACGCTGCATATGCTATTATCTGCCGTTCTAGTGAGAAATAATCATAGGTAAAAGCGATGGGAATTCGAAATCCATACGCTGTAAATACCGTTTTGATAGTAGCAAAAATTTAGTTAATTAAGGTAATAATATATTTAAAAACCTAACTTGTATCCCATTACTAATATGTGCGACTAGAGTGCAAAAATGCTCTGGCTTAGAATCTACAATCTGATTCTATGTATAACTTGCATATATATGTACCGTATTTAGCATTCAAGTTTCCTGGCTGTGGTATTTTAACAATTTTTCCATAAGACAAAACAAAAACAAATGACTAAAAGTGCCGAAAAGAAACGCCCTTCTTTATTTGCCGGTTGAGTATGTTTGTGATGTATAAGTGGTCCAGATTGTACATCGAGAACTCCAAACATACAGCGAAGAAAATGATACAAAGTTTATTCAAGATGATTCATATTCCATGAATTTCGACTATTTGTAATGCTAAAAATTAATAACTAAAATGCATTAAGAATCGTTTTTTGAACAGTACTTTATGTCGCCAAATTTAAGAATGTGAATTCTCGTTTTAAAATATGTCCAACACATTAGTTTCAATGTTCGTAGCAAAACAAATCTTTTCTTATATATTCTTAATGTTTTCATGAATGTTTTTTTGCAGACAAATACTAAAACAATGAATATATCTAAGTCTAAAAAAAAATGAACAAACAAAGTCTAAAAAATGAACATACCACAGGTATTTATAGATATGAGTCTTTTACAACTTCTTCTATCTACTGCAATAAAATGATGCGAATCGTAATAAAACAACATAAGTAATGATGTCCTTAATTGCATTTTGGCCCAGTAACGTTGGAATGGATCTATAAATAGAAGGAATCCTTTCAATGCAGAAAATGAAATCTCTTTTCCAATTAATCAGAAGAAAGACTTGTTTCTGATTTTTTATACGAGGTAAAATTGGGTTTCTAAAAATAGTAGTTTCTTTATTATTACCCTAGTGTCCACCAAGACGAGTAATGTTTTTAAGCAACTTAAGGTAATATTATCTGGGTATCAGAAAAGACAGAAATCGTGGTTATGACATCATTTGTGGTGCATAAAATGTAGAATAAAAATAATTAATATCGATAGTTGCAGCTGATTGATTTATATAAAAGTTCAATAAATAACCTGTTAGAAAAAAGGCGTCCTTCAAAGATTACACATTTTTAATACGTCATCCCCATTAAGTTGTCACAATCAATTTCTTCATTAAAGCCTTTGATTGTGTGCTGTCAATATGAATCGTTTCACTAACACTGAGTTAGCTGATATTCATTTTATGTATGCAATAGGTAATGCGAGTAGATGACGTATGATTTTAATGGGAAATATACATGGCATATTGTTGTGTCAACACAATGGAGCTTCATCTTATAACGCTATGTGCCGACCTTTAAGATATAACGAATCACAATATCTTAAAGAATGGGCAATTAGGAATCATTTGATTGGCGTAGTAGCCCTGCTGATTTGTCTTTTGATCACCTGATTTATCTCCAATAGTTCTTTCTACGGTGCCTTCAAGAATATTGTTTTTTAAATTTCATATGCTGAAAATCGACCAGTTTGCACGAGTCGCAGGATACCATGATCTGGGACAGAAAATAAGTGAACATTTTGATACTTGATACTTTGAACACTTTTTGTGATAATGTCTTATATTTAAACCTATTAAAATCCTGTTTTTTTGTAAGCAATAAAACGTTTTATTCTGCTTATGTTTCATTGCAATGTCTTTATATCTTTACCTCCTGAAGGTGGTCTTTTCAGCCATTTTCAATTTGAATCTGATTCCTAACTGTTTTCTTTTTTTCTCTCCACGTTTATATGTGGAATTCGAGATCACTGTTTATATACACACATAGATTAGTCTCCCAAATAAAGGTAAAACCACGTGTGTTGAACGTAAGAAATATTATGTATGATAAACAGCTAATTTAACCCTTTGCACTCGAGGGCTCAGGAGCGGAGCCATTTAAAATTTATTTTCAAGTTCGAGGGCTCCACTACGGAGACAATGCAAATAACAATATAAATAATGCGTTAATTGATTTTTCGTTTTTACTGTAATTTAATCTTGAGCATGCGAAAAAAAAAATGTATAAAAATATGTTACATTAAGAAATTATTAATATATAATAAAAAGTAAATAAATTTAATACGTGTTTCTTAATTCGATTCAATGTATCGATTTTTTTAATATTTATGCTTGAAAATGTTTGTTCATAAATACTTGAACCAAATCGTTCTGTGTATTTTAAAGTATTATAAATTGACAACCACAATTATTTCGCCTAGAGCAATTCAAAAATTTAACATGTTTTTTTAATAAATATTATTAAATGTAAAACTTTATATGTAAATTTGGATTCTGTCTCCAGGCTGCCAGGTAAATTACAAAGGTTATTTTTAGTTTTCAATGAATATGTTAATAATATTTAATTGTTTACCTTTTTTTTATTAAATTAATTTAGATTACGTTTTAATCTTTTTCATCACAATTTGAAAATCTCCAAAAGGTATTCTATCAAAATTTCGAAAAATAAAATACAGCTATTTCCTGGTACAAAAAGAATGCATTAGCAAGACCTAGTCGATGGAAAATTATCCTATAAAAATGAATTGAATATGAATGAATGAATGAATAATTAAAAACATAATTAAAATTTCACGTGTGTATATCAGCAATTTAAGAAAGCAGCTTTAATCTAAACTGTATTACTATTTTCGAATAATGAATAGAAACAGTCCTATGATAATTTGTATAAAGTTTATAATTTCTTTTATTTTTTGCATCCATGGAATATTTTGAAAAAAAAAATCAACATTGAGCATCATTATAATAATTACCCGATATCTCAGTTTTCTGAAAACAGTGAAACAAATGCTACTGCATTTATTAATTATGTCATTTATGTTTCTTTCATAATTAAAAGCAGGATATAATTAACTGGAATGAGATATCTATGATTCACTTAGCATGCTGTTATTAGCGCGATAAGAACACCCCATATTAATAATCATAAAATAAGGTATCGCAACTCTTTAAAAATTTTTTATCACGTAATTATTAATGATATTCCTTTTACACATTTTATCTTCCTGTTTTACAATGTGGATGCGTTGTATTAACACCGGGGTTTGGAGTTATTAATGGTGTGGGAGAGAAATAAAAAAATTCTCTATTCTAATATCCATGTTTCAAATAAAAGAGAATACACGAGAGGAGGATTAAAAGACGTGTGGAATTCATTCTCCATTATTCTTGTTTTTACAGACACAACGCGTTTAAATGACAGCTTAAATGGTGCTTTCAGTCTTTACGATTAATGATTCGTAGTTTTTGCTAATGGCCTTTTAAAATTTCTAACAAAAATTATTTATTTTTTGGTTTTAGTTTTTACAAGAGTTTCCCATGCATATTTGCGATGGTATCTTTTTTACTAGATTATAAAGATGCTTTTAAGAAATAGATTTTTATTTCTTTCTGCACTTAACAATTTTCTTTTGCTTAAAACCTCCGAATTAGCATAGCTTTCGAATTAAAACTTGGATAAGAACAATCAAGTTATACATTAAAAGTTACATTTAACTAAACTGAATTGCGTCTTGTATATTTCTTGCAAGATATTCGAGTGTATTTAATTAGGTAATTGCTGAAAAAATACAATATTTTATCGCATAAATATTTTATAAATAAAGGTCGTACTTTATGTAATTTCTTGTGGTTATTTCTAAACTCGTTAAAATAATATTTTTTATCGCAAGGTACAGTAACATAGACTATTAATCACAAGTCAATTTGTCAATCAATTTGTTTTTCAAGCGTTTTTTTTAAAACCGTAATTGTTAGGAACACAATTTTAAGTTGAATTATATATATTGAAATAATTTTTTTGGGGGGCGAGCTATTATATAAAATTTATTATATTAGATGGGTTTAATTCTAGATGTCCCAACGATTACTAAATATGCATTGTTGGTCAAATGCAGTAGATGCATTGATTTTGTAATCTCAGATATAGGTGGAATTTGGTGACATATATTCAGATGCGAGTAGGATTTAGGATAACGCATTTTCTGATTGGGGATGTCCTGTGAGAATTATGGCAGTCAGGAATATTGAAATCGTTACTGCCTAAGATTCATGTTATATAAGCCCTTTACTACATAACTAGAAGATAGGATTTGACATTGTGATACTATAGAAAATAAAATGTTTTTAGTTTCAACAAATATGAGAAAAACAAAAATATTTAAATATTTTAATTCACAGAAATGTCGGTAAATATCATAGTAACACTAATCTGTTAGCAATATTCTATTTTTTAATTCATCGATCTCATACATTTAAAAAAAAATTTCAATCTGAGAGAAAAAAAAAAAACGATTTAAAGAAAAGAAGCAAGCAAATAAGACGATGCAAAGTATGAAAATGGCGCTAAGTGCGAAAAGTATCAGTATGGAAGACTTTTTGCATACATAATGTATAATTCAATATAAATAATACTAGGTAATTTTCCATTCGTAAAACGTAATTTGAATCAAACAGAAAGATATTTAAATAACAAACATGGCCAGTTCGGCAATTGAATAATTGAATAATATAAATTTATCAATAAAAAGTAACGAATTTTAGTTGTATTAATAATAAATTTTTAACTTTTTATTGTTTGTTTTTTTGTTTATTACTTATGAAATAGTAATTAATTTACAAAACAATTATATCTGCACTTATTATAATTAATTTTAAGGAAATACAAACAGTAAAATTATTGACATTTATATAGATTTGAAAAGTTTAGAAAAGCAAAAATAATAACTTTTTAAAAATAAAATTAACGAATAATGGTATTTATTTATGCATAAGCAGAGGTTTTCTAAATTACCTTGACGTAAAATAAAAAACTACTTACAGTTATTGAATAAACTAAAACTGTGAAGCTAACTTTTACAATTCCTATTTTTAGAAAAGTAAGGAGTCTATTTAATATGGTTTAAACCAATAAAATTTAGAAAAATTGAATAGAAATTAGTTTTTTCAATTTAATTTATTTTGTTTGGTTGTAAGTGTGAATCAACTGAAACTTTTAACCGAAGATAAAACAAAATGTTGAACCCAAAAATCCTAAAAAATAAAGGTTTCTTTATCCCTTATCAAGGATGTTTGTACTATAAGGGTCCGGAAGTACATGAAAAACATTTTCCCGTTCGATTCAAGACAAAATATATTTGGGATGATCACCATATTCCACACCTGAAGTTTCACTATTTGTAGCAGAATGTAAAATTACATAAATCCAAATGCACAGTGGATAATTTTTTAAAATGCTATTTTCTGTCGTTCTATGACATATAATCTTAGAGGATAGGTATAAAGCTGAGAATTTGAAATCAATACGCTGTAGATACTATTTTTTAGCAAAAAATATTGATAATTATGGTAATAATATGTTAACAAACCTGACTTGCTTCCCATTGCTAATATGTGAAACTAACGAGCAGAAACACTCTGGTTTAGAATTTGCAAGCGGAGTCTATTGCTGTTAATGGTTTCAGAAAGGGCAGATTCGATAATTGTGACAACGGGCATAAACGTATAGAATGGGCAACATACAAGTTGTCTGGTTATGGTACTTTAGCTCTTCTTCCCTAACACAAATAAAAAATGAACCGTGAAATGTTTAGAAAATCAACGTGGTTCTTTATCACTTATTAAGGGTGTTTGTGCTTTATAAAGGATCGTGAGGACAGTACATCGAGACACCGACGTCAGCTGAAAGATTATACAAAATATATTCCTGAGATGATTCAGTTTCCTGAATTTCGACTGTTTGTACTGTAAAAATTGATAAATCAAATGACATGAGAAACTTTTAAAATAATATTTTAAGTCGCCAAATTTACGATTATATATTAAAATATGTCCAACACATTAGTTTCAATGTCGCGGAAGAAAAAATTTTTTTTTAATATTCTTAATGTTTTCGTGAACGGTCTTTTACAGACAAAGTCTAAAAAATGAACATACCACAGGTATTTATAGATATGGGTCCTTTACAACCTCTTAAGTCCCTCTGCAATAAAATGATACGAATCGTAATAAAATAGCATAAGTAATGATATCCTTAAGTGCATTCTGGCCCAGTAACATTGGAATGGAACTATAAATAGAAAGAATCCCTTCAATGCAGAAAACGAAATCCCTTTTCCAATTAGTCAGTAGAACGATTTGTTTCTGATTCTTTACACGATGTAAAATTGGGTTTCTAAAAATAGTATCTTTATTATTATACGTAGTACCCACCATGAGGAGAAAATTTTTTATGGAACTTAAGCTTATCTTATTCTTTGGGTATCAGAAAAGGCCCAAATGGTTACATTACTTTCATGCAAAAGTAGCAACGTCAAGCATTTGTGATGTATAAAATTTACAATAAAATGAATCAATATCGGTAGCTGCAGCTGATTAACTTATAAAAATTCAATAGATTACCGGCTAGAGAAAAACATGTATTTGATTACACATTCGTAATACTGTCGAATAAGTACTGATACTGCCACATTACCTGTGTAATACTGCCACATTAAGTCGTCACAATCGATTTCTTCATTAAAGTAGCTGACTGTGTGCTGTCAATATGAGTCGTTTCAAAAACACTTAGTTGGCTGATATTCATTTTAGGTATAACCAAGATAATGGTAGTGGATGCTCTGCTGGACAATATCAACTGGAAAGGTACATGGCATATTTTGGCGTATTTTTTACCCAAAGGCGTATTTTATTTATTTATTTATTTTTTAGCGTATTTTATTTATTTTTTTAGCTCATCATTTAGCACAATGTGAGTACTTAAAATCTTAAAGATCGGACAAATAGGGAATCCGTTAAATGGCGTAGTGGCCCTATCTTGGCCTTGGCCTTTTGATCACCTTATTTATCTCCAATAATCACATAAAATAAAACCACCAGTTTGCACTAATCGCTGGATGTTGTAATTTGGGATAGGCCCGGTTTCTTTTGAAAATGACGAATGGTTGATGTGGCGTTGAATTACAGTGCAACAATGCAAAATAATAATGATAATAATAATAATAATTCAATTGAGCATTTAAGCTCCAGATTTGGGAAGGCAACGGATCTCTTGTTCATACTGTAATTTAACCATGAGCATATGAAAAAAAATGTGTAAAAATATATTATATTAAAAAATTATTAATACATAATAAAAAGTAAAGAAATTTATTACATGTTTCAGAATTCGATTCGAATGTTGTAATAACAAACCCAGAAATAATTTTTCAGAAATTTTTTTTTAAATCGATTTTTTAACATTCATGTCTAAAAATGCTTATTCATAAATACATGAACCAAATCGACGTGTGTATTTTAATGTATTATCAATTTACAGCCATAATTATATCGCTTAGAGCAATTTAAAATTGAATATGTTTTTTAATAAATATTATTAAATGTAAAACAGTTATGTAAATTTTGTTTCTGTCTCCAGGGTGTCAGGTAAATTACAACGTTCTTATTTTAGTTTTTAGTGAATATGTTTATAATATTTAAATGTTTACCTTTTTTTATAAAACTAATTCTAGATTACGTTTTAATCCTTCATCACAATTTGAAAATCTAAAAAAATAATCAGTCAAAATTTTTAAAAATAAACGAAAGCTATTTCCTTATACAAAAGAATGCATTAAACAGACTTAATCCACGGAAAATTATCCTATAAAAATGATATTAACAGTAATTTAAATTGCACATCGTTTTCTGTACATCGGCAATTAAAAAACAGCTTAAATATAAACCGCCTTTCTATTTTGGAATAATGAATAGAAGCAGTTCTATGCTAATTTGAATAAAGTTTATAATTTCTTTTATTTTGCATCCATAAAATAATTACGTAATGTACTGAAAAAAAAAAACGTTGAGTATCATTATAGTAATTACCCGATATCTCAGTTTTCTGAAAACAGTGAAAAACATTGCATTTATTAATTACATCATTTATGTTTCTTTCATAATTAAAAACGGGATATAATTAACTAAAATGAGATATATATATGTGTATCGTTATTACAGAGATAAGAACACCCCATATTAATAATCATAAAATAAGGCATCCCAACTCTTTTAAAATTTTTATCACGTAATTATTAATGATATTCCTTTTTACACATTTTATCTTCCAGTTTTACAATGTGGATGTGTTGTATTAACAACGGGTTTTGGAGTTATTAATGGTGTGGGAGAGAAATAAAAATTCTCTGTTCTAATATCCATGTTTCAAATAAAAGAGTACACACGAAAGGAGGATTCAAGGACGTGTGGAATTCACTCTCCATTTTTCTTGTTTTTACAGTCGCAACGCGTTTAAATGACAGCTTAAACGGTGCTTTCAGTCTTGACGATTAATGATTCTTCGTTTTTGCTAATGGCCTTTAAAATTTCTAACAAAATTATTTTTTTTTTTTTTTTTTCAAAAGTTTCTCATGCATCTCTTTTGGAGTTATCTTTTTATTCAATTACAAAGACGCTTTTAAGAAATAGATTTTATTTCTTTTTGTACTTTATTTAACAATTTTCTTACCCTTAAAATCTCCGAATTAGCATAGCTTTCGAATTAAACCTTGGATAAAAACAATCAAGTTAAGTTCTCGAGACATTAAAAATGACATTTAGATAAAATGAACTGCTTCTTGTATATTTCTCGCAAGAGATTCGAGTGTATTTAATTAGGCAATTGCTGAAAAAAGACAATATTTTTCCCATGAATATTTTATGAACAGAAATCCTACTTTATTTAATTCCTTGTGGTATTTTAAAACTCGTTAAAATAATAATTTATCGCAATATATAGTAACATGGACTAAAAATCATAAGTCCCGAAATTTGCATTTCATACTTTTTTATAAACAATAATTATTAGAAACACAACTTACTTTGAATTATATTTATTGAAAGAAAATCTTGTTTTCTATTTGATAAACTATATTACATTAGATAATAATTACTTTGAATTATTTATGTAAATCTATATTAATATCTAAAATAAATTAACCTGAGATTTTTTTAATTTATAGATTTTTTTATTTTGTACCTATTTTTGTTGTTTTGTGCAATAATTTTTCCTTCATATATTAAATTATGTTTGAAAGACGGTTTGAAACGGTTTAGACGTCATCAGTAATTATAAGAATCTTGAGAATCGTTTTTAAATGATTCTATCGCTTATCTTTGCTAATGTTTATCTTTAATGCTTATTTTTTGTGTTAAGTTTATGTTTGAACCTTACAGACTTCTGAAGGGTAATCATGCATGCAAATAATGTCTCGTTTTATTGTTATATCATTCAGAAAGTGGTATAACCTTATAACACGTTTTCTTTTTAAACAAATTCCACTAAAAAAATGTTAATCTCACATATTCTTCATGTAGCCTTTAGCATTTACGATATTCAGAATGCAATTTCATCAACCATGACTGCATAATTTTTGCTTTGTTAGATCCAATAAGTTCTACTTTTTAGTGATGCATCTCAGAATGCATTTTAAGACTACTTTCTGCACAAAGGAAAAAAAAATTCCCTTTTAAACTACATAGAAAGTTTCCGGTTGTAAAATTTCAAATTACGAGAAACTCCAAGCAGATACGCCTTCAAAGTTTTGTTGTTTTTCTGGAGAAAAAGGAAGTCTAGCTTCAAATGTGATGAAAGGTTTCGATCAAATTCGTAAAAAGAATAATTCACTTACAGCAACATTGTATAAAAGCATATAAATGTTTTTCAAGGATACGCTTCTACATCTAGGAGACTATTTGGATCAGCATAGACAGGCTGAATAATTTTTGAAAACATATCTTGAATGAATTGTTGATAATCTCTTACATAATTACCTCCCAAATATTTCTTTTATCGTAGTTAAAAAGTTTTTAAAAATATGTTTATAAGGTAATTAAATTCAAATGTAATCAACTGTTGAAATTTACACATTTGTTTTAAAACATAAAGTAGAACTATGTTTTGCAATAAACATGTTGGCTAATGTGTCTAGTATAAATTGAATAAGCAAGTTACAGTTTCTTAAATAATACTTATTTATTATAATTTTTTGAATTATTTATGTGTGTTATTAAACACACAAATCATTCCAGTATCAAAAATTATTAAAATTTAATATTTTATCATTTCCCAAATTGGGAATGGTTTAATCTTTTAAATATAATAATATAAGAAACGTCTTTTTACTTTCAAGTGCATAAAAAACCCATTTTTTTCAAACTAGCCAATGACGTCAAATTTTAATCAACCCCAAAACTGCTTTCATTTGCTACAATGCATTAATTCTAGTAAATAAATGTTTTTAAATAGAAAATTCTTTATAAACAGTTTAAAGATTTACGTTAATTACAATTAATTATTCTAGCAAAATTTAAACTATTTTCTAATAAATTAAGGAAATTAATGAAACAAAAGCGATTTAATAAAAAAATATTAATAAGGAATTCATAATAACAATAATATATTTTCGAATGGATTTAAAAAAAACATTTTCATTTGCTTCATTTTGAAAGAATAATTCGATTAACAAATAAAAAGATTAACTTGTTTTTAGAATTTCTAGAATGAATAATTATTTTGAGTTTTATTCATTTTTAAATCTATGTGAAATTTTCATAATTGTAAGGGTAAAAAATACACATTATGAAATTTCATTATTTTGATCTCAAATAAATCCACAGAATAACTCATTAATATTAATAACTATTAATAATATTTAAATGTTTACCTCTTTATTAAACTGATTCTAGATTACGGTTTAATCTTTCATTACAAATTGAAATTCTCCAAAAAATAATCTATCAAATTTTTGAAAATAAAATAAAGCTATGATCGTATACAAAAGAATTCATCCATAATCCATGGAAAATTACCCTATAAAAATGAATTTATTATGAATTTAAATTACATTAGCAATTTGTGTACATTAGCAACAAAGAAACAGCTTTAATCTAAACGGTATTTCTATTTTAGAATAATGAATGAAAAGCAGTGCTGTGATAATTTGTATAAATTTCAGAATTTCGTTTATTTTGCATCCATAAAATAATTATGCTATTTTTTAAAAAGAAAATCAGCATTGAGGATCATTATAGTAATTACCTGATATCTCAGTTTTCTGAAAACAGGGAAAACATTGCATTTATTAATTACATGCTTTATGTTTCTTCATAATTAAAAGCAGGATATAATTAACAAGAATGAGGTATCTATGATTCACTTTGTATATTGTTATTAGCGAGACAAGAACACCCAATATTAATAATCATAAAATAAGGTATCCCAACTCTTTTTTAAAATTTTTATCACGCAATTATTAATGATATTTCTTTTACACGTTTTATCTTCCAGTTTTACAATGTGGATGTGTTTTATTAACACCCTGTTTCGGAGTTATTAATGGTGTGGGAGTGGAATAAAAATTCTCAACTCTAATATCCATGTTTCAAATGAAAGAGTACACATGAAAGGAGGATTAAAAGACGTGTGGATTCATTCTCCATTATTCTTGTTTTTACAGACACAACGCGTTTAAATGACAGCTTAAATGGTGCTTTCAGTCCTTACGATTAATGATTCTCAATTTTGCTAATGGCCTTTAAAATTTCGAACAAAAATTATTTATTTTTTAGTTTTTCGCCAGTTTCCCATGCATCTTTTCGATAGTATCTTTTTACTAGATTTTAAAGACGCTTTTAAGAAATAGATTTTGTTTCTTTCTGCACTTTATTTAACAATTTTCTTACGCTTAAAATCTCCGAATTAGCATAGCTTTCGAATTAAAACTTGGATACGAACAATCAAGTTAAAGTTCTCGAGACATTAAAAATGGAATTGAGAAAAATTGAGTTGCTTCTTGTATGTCTCGTGCAAGTGATTCGAGTGGATTTAATTAGGCAATTGTTAAAAAAAAAGACAATATTATTTTGCATGAATATTTTTATAAGTAAAGATCCTACTTTATTTAATTTCTAAACTCATTAAAATAATTTTTTTATCGCAAGGTATTGTAACGTAGATTATTAATTACCAGTCCTGAAATTTCCATTTCATGCTCTTTAAAAACAATAATTGCGAGGAACACAATTTTATTTTGATTTATATTTATTGATAGAAAATTTTGCTTTGATATTAGGTAAGTTTATAATTTCTTTTTTTTATTTTGCATCCATAAAAAATTATGGAATGCATTGAAAATATATCAAAATTAAGCATCATTATAATAATTACCTGATATCTCAGTTTTCTGAAAACAGTGAAAAACAAACTGCTGCAATTATTAATTACATCATTTATGTTTCTTTCATAATTAAAAGCAGGATACAATTAACAAGAATGAGATATCTGTGTTTCACTTAGCATATTGTTATTACCGAGATAAGAACACCCCATATTAATAATCTTAAAATAAGGCATCCCAACTCTTTTTAAAATTTTTACCACGTAATTATTGACGATATTCCTTTTACGCATTTTATCTTCCAGTTTTACAATGTGGATGCGTTTTATTAACACCCTGTTTTGGAGTTATTAATGGTGTGGGAGAGAAATAAAAAATTCTCGACTCTAATATCCATGTTTCAAATATAAGAGTACACATGAAAGGAGGATTAAAAGATGTGTGGATTCAGTCTCCTTTATTCTTGTTTTTACAGACACAAACGTTTAAATGACAGCTTAAATGGTGCTTTCAGTCTTTGCGATTAATGATACTTAGTTTTTGCTAATGGCCTTTAAAAATTTTGAACAAAAATTATTTATTTTTTAGTTTTTCACGTGTTTGCCATGTATCTTTTGATGGTATCTTTTTACCAGATTATAAATACACTTTGAAGGAATAGATTTTATTTCTTTGTGCACTTTATTTAAAAATTTTCTTAAGCTTAAAATCTCCAAATTAGCATAGCTTTCGAATTAAAACTTGGATAAAAACATTCAAGTTAAGTTTCTTGAGACATTAAAAATGACATTTAGATAAACTGTATTGCTTCTTCTATATATCTCGCAAGAGATTCAGGTTTATTTAATTAGGCAGTTGCTAAAAAAAAAAAACACTATTTTTCATATGAATATTTTATAAATAGAAATCGTATTTTATTTAATTTCTTGTGGTTATTCCTAAAATGTTTAAATACTATTTTTTTCGTAAGGTATTGTAACATAGACTATTAATTACAAGTCCAGACATTTATTTCCTTTTTTAAAAAAAATAATTGTTGGGAACACAATTTTACGTTGAATTATATTCAGTGAATGAAAATTACTTTTTGGCTTTTGAGATAAACTATATTACATTAGATAACAATTGTTTTAATTGGTATACACTTAAGGCATTATCTAAGTTTTTATTGTTGAAAAGAAAAGAAGCAAAATTCAATTTATATAATATGAATATTTATTTCTGCTGTACAATTTTTCTAAATTTATTTTTATTTACAAGCTTTGATGCTTTAGTAATTATTAAAAGTAAGAGCTAATGGTTAATGGA
Organism: Caerostris extrusa; assembly: GCA_021605095.1. NCBI lineage: Eukaryota > Metazoa > Arthropoda > Arachnida > Araneae > Araneidae > Caerostris > Caerostris extrusa. The sequence goes on from BPLR01009980.1 coordinate 64,274, forward strand.
TTGCTAATAGGGTGAAAATGGAAGATTATGGTACAAAAAGAGAATCATCAATTTAGGTGTAATGCGAGAAAATTTAAAAGAACTTTCTGTTATTAAAAATTTATAAAACAAATATATCATTATCACAAAATACTAATTAAGGAGATAAATTGGTAATATTGCATAACATTTAATAATACCATGTGTGTATCTCTAAAAGGATAAAAACTGTGTTTTAAGGAGCTATCTTTTAAGTTTCACCATTTTTTAAAAGCGTAATCTATAATTAGTAATTCGCTAATATCATCAAATAGTTATTTTATAATCATGCATTATGATTTATGGAGTAATTTGCTAAAGTAAATCAATGTTGTTAAGCGAATTTATTTTTTATATTTATAATAGAAAGCTTAGTATATTTTCCGCAAACCTTCTTTTCAAATGTAATTAAGTTTCTAACAATTAGCTATTTCTTTTTAAGTAAATTACTTTGTTTCTGATCAATTAATTTTATTAAAATAAGATTAATATTTCAATTGAAATATTTATAGCAATCTGAAGGAATTTTCGAAAAGTGAAATACACATCCTTAATATAAAAACATTTTTAATGGAGTTTTGTAATTAATTGCTGTACAAAATTTGTTTAGATTATTGCTTCCAATTAGTTTAACGCACAACAAAAAAACTCTGTTTTAAAAAGTTTAATTTGTCTTTGATTTTTAAAATAAATTGTAATTGTAGAAAACACGTTATGTGGCGATAAATTATTATTGTTGAACTGTAAATGATGAAAAGAAACAGTTTTTGTTTAAAAATTCAATTTAAGGAAAAATATTTCCAAACAATATTCAATGCTTTCTAGTTAAATATTTAAAAAAGTTAATATGTTTTTTAACAATAATTGAGGTAAAAATATTTTATACTTATTTTGTTCACAAAAAATGCGAAGTAACCTTAAGTAGTATAATGGCATTCTTAATGCTTTTGAATTTTGCTCAACAAACACAAAGTATACAAGAAAGCTCATATCATCCTTATTATATTGTTTTGTTTTGTATCTTCTTCCATAGCTTTCGTCTTTCTTAAAAAAAAAGCAACAGTTCTGATCCAACATTAACTTAGATGTAATTCTACGGTCAATTCTTTTAAAACAAGTTTTGCTGTGGAAATAAGAAATAAAAACTCTTAAAAGAACTACAAAAATCGAATTTTTGATCTGCTTTTATATCTTTATATATTCTAGAAAGAAAAAATAAATTGAAAAAAAAAACCCCAAAAAATTATTTAGATGATTATTTTTTAAATATTTTTTATGAACTGATGCGGGGTAGTCCTAAAAAAAAGAAAATATTTATTACGTTAACCTAACCCACTAAATTCATTATTTAATGCAATTTGTATGCAATTTATGCAATATATGTTGTAGTAAAAGAAAGCATATCTATCGAAATTACGTAATATGTATTATACTTTCTATATCTTTAATCTTTTAAATGATCAAAATTTCATAAAATTCATAAATAATTTTTTTTGGAAGCTGATTAATAATAATCGTATAAAAATTATTTTCTGAATTGTTCAAACCAGATCAAATTTATACCATGTAAACGTTTTTTAGAAATATTTGTTATATATGCATTTTTAAAAAAATATATATATTATCACAGTAAAAATTATAAAGGAGCCGTGTATATTTTCTGTTTTTATTATTAAATAACTTGATTTTGAAATATGCTATTTAGGTTATAGAAGAAAAAGTTTTTAAAATAATGAATTATTTTTTAAATTGAATTAGCTTTTCAATAAATTAAATGTGTATAAGAAGGAAATTATCTATCGTTAAATTTTTTCAGCAATATTGATAAATAGTTTAACTAACAATTTTTAATATAATTGATAGTAAATTATTACACTAATTAATTCATGATTGTGATTGCGCTGATTTAAATTATTGTATGATTGATAGTAAATACTGCATATTTATATATTGTGTATACACTCAAGAGCCAAAACATTATGACCACTTCAAATTTTGCATTGAACTCGCTCCGGATGACGTGGAAGACACGCGATCAGGTGGAAGTGGTATTTAACGCTGCTGGAGAGAGTCTGAAGAATCATTTCTTCCACTTACTTCTGTGTGTGATGGGAAAGGCTGCGGATCTAAGCGACTTTTGATAGAGGGCAGATTGTAATGGTCACCGAAGGCTCGAACAGTATTTCCGAAACTGCACGACTCGTGGGTTGTTCGCGATCTACAGTTGTTAGTACTTATGCAAAAGTGGATGAATGAACGGTGAAACCAGCAGTAGACGACATGGTGTTAGACGTCCCACGCTATCAAAAAGAAAAGGTCGTCGGAGACTGTCTCGCATGGTGAAGCTAAAAACCGGAGACAGACAGTGGCTCAGCTGACAGCCCAAACAATACAGGGCCAAGTAGTAGAATAGTATCGGAGCACACTGTTCAGCGGACACTGTTGGATATGGGGCTACAGCAAACGTCCCTACGCGCGTGCCTTGCTGACCAAGCGTCATCGCCAACTGCGCCTGCGCGCTGGGCCTGAGAACATCGTGACTGGTCCATGGATCAGTGGGGAGAGTTGCCTGGTTAAATGAATCACGGTGTGTCATTCATCACGCCGATGGCCGTGTCAGGATACTCCGTCTTCCAGGCGAACAGTTGCTCCCTCGATGTACAGTAGGTCATACACAGGCCGGTGGTGGCGGTATTATGCTTTGGGAGAAGTTCTCTGGGATGGCGCCCGTGGTTGTGGTAGAGCAGACCATGAATTCTACAGGGTATCTGAACATCATTGCGAACCAGTTGCACCCTTACATGGCCTCTGTTTTTCCAGCTGAAATGAAATGTTCCAACAGGACAACGCCCCTTGTCCAAGGCTAAAATTGAGTTGGAGTGGTTCCAGGAACATGATGCTGACGTTCCAGTTAATGTCCTGGCCGCCTAACTCACCGGATCCCAACCGATAGAACACATTTGGGATGTCCTGGCAGCTCTCAGGAGTTCAAAGACCACCAATTCGCAATATCTCGGATTTTCGTGACCGTTGCTTAAACATCTGGTACAATCTGTCTCCGGCCATCTACCAAGGACTTGTGGCTTCCATGCCAAGACGGATTGAAGCTGGTATTGAGCGCCAAAGGTGAGCCAAATCGTATTGACAGGTGGTCATTATGTTTCGGTGCTCTGAGGTATTAATGCACCATTTGTTCGCGAAATATATATATATCTATCTGTCTTCTCCATATATTTCTATATTATCCAAGATAATTTAAAATTATAGTACTCACTAACAATAATTTTTTAATAAAATTCATTATTCGTCTATCTGGTGTGTATAATCGAAATTTTGAAATATCATAATAATCACACAGTAAAATTAATATTTTTTATTTAAATTTTTTATTTTGTATCTGGCGCAATATGGTGACTATAGTTTTCGCATATATATATATTTTTTTTAAAACTTTTATTGAAATTCAAATGGTAAAAATTTCATATCCTCATAATAAAAATTTGACAAAGCCACTTTTTTAAAAATTTCTTTTGTAGCTTTTCTGCCACTTATCGGTCCTTTCATATTCTACCTGTACATAAAATGACATATTTAAAACGATTATAATTAACTATCGATATTCAATATAATAATTACTACACGAGTATTTTTACTCTTTAAGATACAGCGAACAATTAAGAGCTAAGTCTTATTAATAGTTTTTACACTTTTACTCCTTAACAAGCATTAGAAGACAAGAAGAATAATAGCAAACTTTAATCCTCATTTATTTTGGAGAAGATACCAACAGTCAATTATCAATCTGAGAAATAATCCCCTTTTGTCTGATCATCCATAACACTGTCACTCATTTGCATGTATTTAACCTTATCGATTTGTTCGATTCAAATCAATCCCCAAAACATGGGCACAAGAGCAGTATGACGCACGATCACGATCTCCCAGAGGAATGTTAATGCCAAAAACTGGATGTGGCATGCATGCCGCCTTGTCTATCTTAATGACTCTTCTAAATTTATGCCGGTGTCGTGACCAGGAGCCATTGAACTTGCTTCGTCTTGTTCTAAGGGATTCAGGAAACAGAGGGGACGGGGAATATGTGCCCGTGGCCACGAACTGGTGCGAGAGATTCAGTGAATGCCTATAATGATTAAATTCTCCCAAGTATGGATCGAATTTGGATTTGAATTAATCCTGATTTCCCAGCGATTACCAAATATACGTTGATGGTCAAATGCAGATACATTGATTTTGTAATCTGAGGTATAGGGAATTTTGGTGATATATTCAGATGCGGGTAGGATTTGATAATGTATTTTCTAATTAGATGCATTACGAATTAAGTGGCATTCAGTGAATATCGAAAAGCTATCGCCTAATAATTCTGCTATATAACTATTTTATATAACTAGTAGATATGATTTGGCATTGTCTTAATGCAGAAAAGAATAGTTTTAGATTCTGTAAACAGAACACAAATATATATGTAAACTGAAATACCGATAAATATCATGGTAATAATAAATTACCAGCAATATTCTATTTTTTAAATCGACGAAGTCAAACATTTGAAAAATAATTCTCAACCTGAAATATTTTCCCAAATTCTAATGTTTTCGTGGAATGTTCTAAAGAAAGTTAAAGAAAGATGAACATATAATGGATGTATATATATATATATATATATATATATATCTTTTGCAACCCCTTCTGTCCCCAATAAAACGATACTTACGTCAGTAATAAAATAGTATAATAAACATATAACTGTAATTACATTCTGGCCCAGTAACATTGAAACTTCTGATCTATACTTAGAAAGGATTCTTTCAATGCATAAAAATGAAATCCCTTCCAATTAATGAGAAGAGATTTATCCTTGATTTTACACGAGGTAATGAGGACGGGGTGCTTCAAAAATAGTAGAATATTTGTTATTAACCAAGAGGAGCAATATTTATGGAACTTCAAGCTATCTTACACTTTGGGTATCAAAGAAAAGATCCGACCTCGTTACATTACTTTCCAGCAGAAGAAGTATCATCGTCACGCATTTCGCAGAGATGCAAAGGAAAATGGAATGCAAAAAGAAACAACATCGATATTTTCAGCTGAATGACTTCATTTGAAACTGCAAAGTGAAAACGCACTTGGCCTGGTAATTAATGAAACGTTGTATGCTGCTTTAACCTCTACAGTGTCTCGGTGTCAATATGTCCTCGATGTGGCTTTTTTCAGTACCCTTTTCTCAATTGATTTTGATTTATACAATCTCATTCCTCCCCAAAATTCCATGTCGAGTTCGAGATTACTGTTTATCCTGTACACTAGATTAGCGTTGACCCCTTAATAAAAGTAAACCCAAATGTGTTCATTGCGACAACATCAGACATATAGATAAGCACCAATTTGGTCAAAGCAAATTAAGCACTTGATGGTTTATGATGTGAGATTGGTAATGTTTACAACCATACGCCACAATCTAAAACACGAAATAACAAACCATGTCGAAGATTCGATCAACAGCGCTGAGAATCTAACAGACAGGCACCCATATTCGATTTGATGTCTATGTACCGTTTGTTGATTAGACGTATGTAATGTTTTGGTTAGAATTTGTTTTGCGCTTAAAAAAGTTTCATTAAACTTATAAATAAAGTTCTCTGAGCAGTAAAACATACGAGAATTAGGACACCATTGTTTCATTTTCTCGGCGGATTTCGTTTTAATTCTCCATTCTCGTTCGCACCAAACCTGATTTGTCAAGACAACGGATCTCCTTGTTACTTACTGTTATCAGCTGTACATAAGAAAAAATGTTTAAAACATATACTCAAGTAGTAAGAAATTACTAATTCATAATAAAAGCAAATAAATTTAATAATTAGTTTTAGAATCTGATTCAGATTGTTACGTAGCAATAAATGCAGAAATACTATTCAGAAGGTTTTTCTTAAAACGATTTTTTTACCATTCATGCTTGGAAATGCTCTTCCATAAATACAGAATCAAACTTACTCGTGTAATTTTTAATGTATTATCAAATAACAAACATAACTATTTCCTTGTTAAGAGCATTTTTAAAAGTGGACATAAGCTTTTTTAATGAATACTATTAAATGTAAAATATTTATACAAATGTTGATTCTGTCTCCAGACTGACAAATAAATTACAAATGTTCTTTTTGTTTTTCTAGAATGAATATGCTTAAATGTTTACATTTCCCTTTCTATTAAATCATTCCTCAAAGATTAAGCGTTTGATCTTTCATCACAATTTGAAAACCTAAAAATAATTCTACTGATCGTACTTCTT